>JAPYZI010000295.1:0-92666 GCA_030523105.1 Ophioninae sp. A BG-2022a | reverse complement strand
TTTCAGTTATTATTTTTATTATTATTATTAGTTATTATTATTCATTCATTCAATATTTATGGGTCGAAGGTCATTCGAAGGTCATTGGTGTACGGTTGAGTTGTTTTGGAAAAGAATTCAACCGTACACCAACGTATTCAACCTGAAAAATATTGCGTTCCAGTCGGACTTTGATAAGTTTTTGAAAAATCTCGAAAAAATTATTTAACAAATATATCGGTTGTAAAATTATGAAAAAATAAAAATGATACATATACGGTTATAAAAAAATGTAGTAGTTAAGCGTATACCTTCACGCTAGTCGAATTTCTATTTCTATATGTATACGTTGCCATTTTAACGTTGCGGAATTTGATTTTTGAAACGGCAATTATTCAGTCGGCCAGTGTTTTTTTAAGGGGGCATAATTGGAGTTTAAGTTTTTGCAATGATGCGGATTTCAATGTTGATCGAAGGGCTTTGAGAAGTTTTGTCATCGAAGCAGTTTGTTTTCTTTTTTTTTTTGTGTTAAAAATTTTATATTTGTATTAAAAGACGCTTTGGTCTTCACTGGCCGTTCTCATTAGAACTATAATCAAACTTGAGTCCAAAATCGTACGGGGACTGACACGAGATTAAGGATCGTCGTGCATATTTTATAAATGAGAGTTTTTCGGGATTGCGGTTCATTCGCGAATGTTGACCTCGCGGCCGCGGAAGGTTCGAAACGCGCGCGGGGATATCAAAGTTTAAGGTCTCGGGTTGCGAACCTGAATGGCAACGT
This sequence comes from Ophioninae sp. A BG-2022a, assembly GCA_030523105.1. Classification (NCBI taxonomy): domain Eukaryota; kingdom Metazoa; phylum Arthropoda; class Insecta; order Hymenoptera; family Ichneumonidae; species Ophioninae sp. A BG-2022a. The sequence continues at coordinate 91,903 of JAPYZI010000295.1, read as the reverse complement.
TCATTAGCTCGGTGGTATTCCCTCCCCCTCCTTCTCCTCCTCCTCTTCCTCCTCCACGGAGCTGGGCGACGAATCCAAATTCTTGGGGTGGTTGAACGGAGGAGGCGCTTCACCAACATCGCGCGTGGCTTTTACGAGCTTGTTGGGCGAGAGAGAGATAGGAATAAAGAGAGAGAGAGAGAGAGAAACGTTGGATCTTATCGTTACATCATAAATCGAACGAGGAAAAACGGATCTCTTCTCTCACGACGTTTTCTCTTCACCTTTTTTTTTGTTACATTCATCGAATTTATTGTCGTTTTCTTTCTTTCTATTTTTCTTTCCCTTTTCGTCTCCTTCTATTTTTCTCCGCCAACTCATTTTTCTTCCGACTTCGTTTGCTTCCGGGTATTTCGAGGAGGAACTTTTTGGCGACTCGTAAGAGACTGTAGAAGGAGCACTCTTGCAGTACTCGACGAACGATTTTCCAAAAAGCAAGAATATCACCGGAAACTTCGAGATCTGCTTTGAAATATCCGAGAAATTTAAAGATTCGTCCGTGTTATTCCGACAAAAAGATCGTTATCCAAATTCTTTTTTCCAGAAGGATTCCTGCGTACCGATTATCAAAGAATCGACGAAACGAATTACGATTATTGAATTGAAGATTTTCTAATTTTTGTTTGAAAGATATTTTTCTCCAAGTCGCCAATATCTGCCAAAAGTAAATTCCATTGTTTTCCAACATAGATTCTTGAGATATCCAATCCATGCCAATTAGCAATACGTACTATCCACTATCACAAATAACATCGAACCAAAAAAATTCCTTTCAAAGTTCCTCTTTCCAACTTTTTGTCCATCGTCAGTAGCCAAAATCCGGGCGAAAGAAACATTACTTTTCAACGTACGTTTTTCCAATCATCCATCCGCCCAATCGTTTCCAAATCAAATATCAAAGTACGAATTTAAAACCCCTTAAAAAATAGGCAAATAAAAACAACGGTAAAGTGAAGAATATTTCTAATGTTTCTCGTCAATCGTCCAAAACGAAATTTGACAGGGATCGAAGTAATTGTGAAAATGTCGATTGAGGTTGTCCACTGGTAGAAAGGTAACGAGGAGTCGCTTTCGATCGGCCAATAGCCGTGGGTTGGTCAACGAGACCGGAAAAGTGGGCAGCATTGCCGTAGGCGACGTTGCGCACACGTTGGATAGCTACACGTTTCCGGTGATGATAGTGGGGATGCGGTTCGCGGTTGCGTCGTACGTGTGCCAGTGAAATAGTGCACGTTCTCGACGTTGTTATATATAGGATTGCTAGTAGTAGATATTGTATATAGACGCCTCGACGTCGGCGACGGAGCGACGTCGACGGTCGCGCGCGCGGTGCCGTTGCACTGCACTGGGTGAGGGTCATTACTCCGAGGCAAGGCGAGCCGGTGACCTCGGCGCCAACGCCCGGGATCGATCCAACCAACCCCCGTCGCGTAGACGGAACGGGGGCGCCCGCGGTACGTTTTATCCGCGGTGGTGCAATGCACCTCTCCCACCCCCTCCCCGAGTATCTTTTATTAACCGTACGCGCAGCAGCCACAGCCCCCTCGGCATCATCGACGAGCTACCAGCCCGAGCTATGTCTGCTGCTCCCGTTCAACGCGATACCTGAAAGACTCGTCAGCTTTTCGCGTGGGCTTTTCAACTTTTCAACGTTCAACCCCGATGCTTTTTCCTTTTTGTTTTTTTCTTCGATTTATTATTTCGATCGTTATACGGAATTGTACTTTCAGTATCGTCGAAATTGTGTGTCAATTATTGTACTATTGTTACACAAACATTTCATCTTTGAACTCCGATCCGTTTTCTTTTTCTTTTTTGTTTTCCTTTTACAAATTAGTATTTTGATTATTATGAGAAATTGTATTTTCATTATTATACAAGAGTGTATAATAATTAATATATATTATAATGAAATTTTATGTCAATTATTGTACAATTGTTACACAAACATTTCATCGTTGAACTCCGATCCGTTTTCTTTTTCTTTTTTGTTTTCTTTTTACAAATTAGCATTTTGATTATTATACGAAATTGTATTTTCATTATTATACAAAAGCGTGTGTCAATTGTTGCACAATTATTGTACAAAATTTCATCGTTGAACGCCAATGCAGTTTCTTTTTCCTTTTTCTTAGATTTATTATTTTGATTATTATTCTTATTATACAAAATTATTATTATGTTATACAAAATTATATTTCGCGTATTCCCGTTGTTTTCTATTACGTATTACGTACTAAATGAGATTTCAAAACAAAGTGAGTATTTACTTGGATTTTGTGAGTCCCAAACAAAGATCCAACCATCCAACGAACAAGATTTTTAATTTTTTAATTCAATTAATAGATTTTATCGTTTCTCTCTTTACCGCTGCATATACTCGTGTAAACGAGAATGGGTTTACCATCAGTTGCACCGCTGTCCCTTTGCACCCGACCCTTGAATTACCTTCCGGAAAAAAAAGAAAACTTTTTTCTTCCGGTTCTTCCCTTCCCACATTCGGTAAGCTCCGGGCGCGGAAGGGCCCTTTCCTTTGGGCCCTAGGGTCTCGAAGCTTCGTACAAACCCTCATAGATGGCGGCGTTCCTGCGGTTAGACAAATTTTGGGCCTTGTGGGATCTCGAAAGATGTCGCTTCAACAGCGTCACGAATGACTAGTCAATAAAGAACAAGGGCCCGAAAATTCGTATCAGTTTTTAATCAACCGCGATAAATCATTTGCTTTCGTTAAAGTATAATTAATTTTTTATTTCGTTAAAATTCATTTTTCGTTACGCATCATTTTTTTCGAATAGAAATTTATTAAAATTACAATCTGTTTTTCGTTTTTTAATTCCATTTATTTCGTTCAAATTTTCCTGCAATTTCGTTCCAACGTATAATGAAATCCGATCCCTGTATTTTTTCGGTATGAGAAAACGTTGCGAATAAAGCTAACGTTTTTAACAACAATTAAATGATTATTTTCATATCCCAATCATCCTTGTGTTGAATTTTGCATCCTTGAAACTCAGCAACGTCATATTTTTACATCGCTTTTTCATTATTATCCAAAATAATTATTAATTGTACTCATCGCGTTATCCCTGAAGAAAAATCACGAAAATTTTCATATCGCAGCTCAAAACCGGTTAAAAAATTCCACAATAAAAACAAAATATCTTTTCCCCAAATTAGTAAGAGAATCGTTCCTTGCAATAACAAAAAACAAAAGCAAAAACAAAAAACCAATTGCGAATGTCTGCTCGTAGAAAAAGAACTGAAATTAAAAAAGAAAAACAATTTATTTCTATCAATTTTCCTTTTTTTTTTTTTTTCTATGAAGAAAATCATGCAAAGATGATCTTGGAAAAAATAAGGATAGCGCGCGAGCGTTGCGCCCTCGGCAGACATCGCGGTGAATCGCAACGATGTTTTGATATCTCGCACCTGCCATTAAAAAATAGCCTCTTTCATAAGAGGTTACGAACGTGCAGGAGTAACGGGAACCTTCGAACCTCCTCCTCCTCCCCCCCCCCCTCCCTTGCCCTCCTCGCTTTCGTTTACAAGTCGACGCGTGGCACGCACGCACTTCGTGATTTCAATCGACTTCCGGTCTTTTTCCCCGTCTTGGGAGGCCTTTGCGTAGCTGATCGTGAAGATCCTCGTGTTTGCCACGCGACCCCCCCCCCCGGATCTCTTTGCATCCGTTGCGTAAGAATGCGAAGGTTTTTCAGAAAAAGGGTTTCACGTTACTTCGCGGGCGCGTGCGGGACCCGTCTTCCTCATCCTGTGTTACGAAAATGTGCCAGATGTTACCTAAGTATGTTTGAACTGTTCAAGTATCGCCGAGAAGCGGGGGTAACCGGGGAGGGGGGAAAATTCCAAACAATGTCAAAAAGGATCGAAAACACGATTTTTCAAAAAAAAAAAAAAAATAATAATCGACGTTTGGTTTATTCGTTCCGGAGCTGTCGATCTTTCCGATAAATAAAATAATTGTGTAAATTGTATTCGTTTTTTTAAACAAAGAGGAGGAAGGCGTTTTATTGGACTGAAAAATAGGTTTTCTTTAATTTTGCATCGTTGAAAGAACGAATAATCTTTTTTCTCGAAGATATTGATCGTGAGAAGAATGATTTTTTTTTTAATGCAAGATTTAAAAAATATAGGAATTCATCGAACGGTAGGAAGAGACGATTTAAAGGTCGTTTTTTTTTCTGTTTATATTAGACGTATTGTTTGTCGGATAATATCGTTCTAGGAGAAAGTAACGGAAAATTGAATTTACACAAACGAAAGTAAAGCTGCATTATAATAAATCGCTTTTATTTTTCTCCTGTCGATTTTCGGTGAATTACGTACGAGAAAATAATTAAAAATAGACAACGGAGAGTCGAATGAAAATTAACGATGTCTTTATTTTATTAGCTGGCTTTTAAAAATTTTTTCCAATTATTGCAAGTTTATTCGAGATGTTAATTTTTCGTTTTACATAAAATTAGTAACGTATGATTTTTTTATAATAAAAAATATGAAAAAAAATGGTGAAACCACTGGTTGCGTTGGAACGATGAAAATTTCAATCGAATTAAATGCAAAATATCAAAATTTAGATCGCAGTTTCAACAAAAAAATTGTTTTCTGTGTTTTTATTTATGAAAAAAATGGACGGTTCTTTTTTTTTTGAGTTTTCGATGTACCTTCGGTGCGCTGGTATCCTTGAGCATCCCAAATGGGACAAAAGACGAAAGCGCACCCCCGCGGATTCGGGCTCGATTCGTCATAGAGTTTTATTCTTCCTTTCGGCTTTCTCGCGCATCATATATCCATATATGCATAAAGATGAGGTGGGATACGAGGGCATACAAAGTAACCCGTAGAACGCGCGTCATTCCACGTGCTCGACGAGCGAGCATACCAACGAAAAAATCGTGATCGCACTGCCAACAACGTCGACGTAGGTAGACAGGTACTCCAAATGGAACATACGCTAGAAATATCGTCGATTTTGAAAAATGGGAATTTCCCTGGATGCTTCGGTGGAGGGAGAAGATAAATTGAATTTTGGGTGACCTGGGAAGTGGAAAAAGGGAAAGGGTGGACTCGAGAGGGAGAAGGGTTAGTCAGTCTTATTTTGTCGAGGCTGATCTATTTGCATAGGATTTTTGTATTGGGGTGTACACGCAGATGGATCCAGCAAAATGGCTAAGTGTCACCGAACGTCGATCTCGACCCCTTGATCGACCGAAGATCGAAAAGGAAAAGGATTCCCTCGATTTTCAGCTTTTCAAGACCACCTGCTCAACTTGGTTATTTCCTCGATGGGAAAAACGAAAATTTTCAGTACAAATATCGCAACGAAAGTCAATGTCTGGTATTTTGTGTAAACAAAAAAAAATGGCGTTTAATATTGCAACTTTGGAATTATAATTTTCATAGCCATCAAACACATAGCTTTCAAATTTAGTTTTACCCTGGTTGATTCGAGAATATAACGTTGATGTTTCCATCATTGAGACGTAACGAAAATGATTTTCTTTTTGTCAATTTCCTTCGACTTATTTCACTCGTGATAAATCATTAAAATGTATTTTTTTTCAATTTTTGTATTTTCATTCAACTATTCACGATAATACTCAATCATAATTTCACTTGGATTTCATTCGTTCCCGAATAATAATGAAAATAAAAAATTCTACATTCGTTGCATTTTGCTAAAATGCAAGCTTCAAACGTATTTTTTTTTAATTACCGAACGCATTTGAAATTCATGAATTTTTCAAATATTACTACGTAACGTTGTCACAAACTTGAAACTTCGTATTCACCAAATAACTCTATTAAATAATAATGAAAATAAATACCAAAAAAAAAAACACCAAATCATAAGTTCATTTCGACTACACAAACATCAACGTAATTTCCAGAGATCAATACTTTTCTCAATTTTCCTATATCTAGAACCGATCGTATTCCAATAACGCAAACTTTTCCTCAGTTTTTCTTTCATTTTCTCTTTCTCGCATAAAATAATGAAAAATTACGAAAATTTCAAGACTTTGAAAAACATGAAAAATCTTTCGAATAATCGACGAATTTTTTAATTGGTATCTACACGAAATCGAAGGGTTCTCGGAATGCTTGAACCTCGACGATTTTAAAATTCGATCGAAGAGGACATTCGATCCGAGATTTCTATTGTGGCAGCCTTTTCCCGAAGGATTCTCACCTACCCATCGGTCAGGATTCGGTTTCACGTATCTGTCCTCCCTCGCTCTGCCTCTCTGTTTTCTTTTTACATCCTCCCTCGGCCGGTTCGTTTGTCGAAACCAGGAAGCAATCTAGACTAGCCTGCATGGAAATACGGGGACCGGATATCGATTGACCACCGGAGATATCGTTTGTGCGTCAATCACGACTCGCGTTGCGCAGCAAGGGCCACGCGAGTTGATCCTTTTTATTGTTCGTTGCGCAACCAGCCTGCACCAACATAATGACCTCTTTTTTTTTATCTCCTCCCTTTTTTTTGCTTCCCCATTGCGCAACGGGTCCAGGATGAAGCGAAGACGCGTGACTGTGGCGCATCAAAAAAATAAGAAACCAAAAAAAAAAGAGGCAGCTGCTTCAACCCCGTGCCATCGCAGACACGCGTCTTTTGGGGCTTCAATTGGGTACGTGCCATTATCAACGTACCCAAACGCTTACAAAATGAAAAATCATTTGTTTCAACGGAAATCATTTTTTTTTTTTAATTCATTTGAAGATTTCTCAAGAATGACCTTGACATTATTTTTCAAGAGAATAGTCTGGTGAAGAGTTATTTCAAGGTCATTGTAATATAGGTCTTTGAATTCTTCTGAATATCAGCTATACGTCTTAATAAACAGAAAACTCGTTCCCATTGGAAAAATCATTAATGTGCTTGTGAACGTAAAAACTTTGACGATGACGAAAACGTATTTTTAGCCGCTGTATTAGCTGTTTGAATCAATCAAATTGACTTTTGACATTTCTTTTCGTCACTTTAAAGGCATAAAGATATAAAAAAGTATTTAAAAAAAGCAAATCGTTTCTCTTCAAGTATGCAAACTTTATTTCCACGTGGTTGCCACGTTAGACATTTTTTTCTTCTTGACATTTTGTTTTTCGTCACTTTTAAGGCAACAGAGATATTTAGGATGATCAGATTGTACGGTCCACTCTGTACAATTTTCGATAATCGTAAAATTAAAAATAAAAAGAAGGAAAAAAGAAACGAGTCGTTTCTCTTCAAGGATGGAAACGTTATTTCCAGGCGGTTGCCACATTGAAGGATTCAGAGGGTATAGAGGGTGGAAGATTTTTGCTCGTGCTGCATCTATCGTCATTTAGGGGAACAGAGGTAAGAAGACGGGAAAAATTCTGGCAACGCAGTCAGCTGCTCTTAAAATGTATAGGATATAATCCATGTTGTTACGGGGGTGAATCTTTTCTTCCGAAAAATTGGAGCCTCGTTCGATTGAAGATTCGTTCGATTATTACGCGATCCGGATGCCAAAGGGTTTCCCTTCAAGCGCATCTGCGCACCCTCCTTTTCAACATCCAACCGCTTTTGGCGACTGATTTATTCGTTTGGTTGGGGTATTGCAAATATTTGGTGGACGAATCTCGTCACGGATGTTGCGCCGTTTTCGTAACTTTCGAGGATTGCGCGCGTGCTGGCACGACAATGAAACCATTTCGGCATCTGTCATCATGCGTCATTCACGAGATTTTCAGTAGAATCTCTTCATCCTTTCCTCCAACCTTCAGCGAAAGTATTTTTTTTTGTACTGGTTTTTCCTATTCATTATAATTGTCCATTCGTTTTTACCTTTTAACGTTATCACTTCGATATGTTCAGAAAAATTAACAATCTGTAATTTCGTACGTTCTTTTTTTTTTACCAATTTCTGCTGCTAAAATCGTAAAAATAATGTTACATAAATTTTTCTCGGAGTTTTTGAGCTTCGATTTTCGAAAAAAATATCGAGTAACGATTGAAACGAAGAAGGAGAATACATTGAAAAGGAAGAACTCGTGTTTTATAAAAATGCAAATACAAACGTCGTTCTAACGCTTGTATTCGTATTTACACGAGGGCACAGGGAAACTGAATGAAACTTGCTCGAACGTAGACTCGATGTTGAAAAAATTTAATCGATTTTCGTATCAAAACGAATACGTACTTCCCTACCAAATATGAGGCTGAGTAGAGCTTGTGTCACGTGACATACGAGGGCGAGATACATTGGGCTGACATTGTTCGATCAAGATTTCTCAAAGATTAAACGTTCCTAACCTTCGATACAAGAATCACTCCTTGCGTCTATCAATTCTACACGGCTTGATGCTTATTTTTACCAAATAAATTTAAATGTCTACGAGTAAAGTGTGTTTGAAAATTTGTATGGTCCCGAAGATTTTCTACGTTTCCTTAAAATGAGTATTTTTCTTTGCAACTTTATTGCAGGTCAGTCAACGACTGGTAACTTTCAGGCTTAATTTCTCACCGCTGAAGAGCCAACGGTCCTAACCAACTTTCCTAACCTCCCGTGCGAACAACAGGTACCCTTTCTGCGGTTATGTACGTCCACCCTGAGGCTTCGAGACTTTTTCACCTTTCAGCTCCTTCCATCAGGAGTTTTCGCCGATATTTAGGAAACTGCGGAGGTACCCGGGGCTCGCTACTTCGAAAGGTTCAATCGCTGTTACGTACGCGAAGACGGGTTGAGCCGCTCCGATTAGTTTCGGTCTAGCCCCGCAGCCACGAAACTTTCATCGGAAGCTCCTGGTGTCGAAAGCTGAATCTGGTTTCCCGTGTTAAAGAATACAGTCCGAGGACTTCTATCATGGATTTATCGAAGCTTTGGAAGTTTTTCTCGATCGTCATCCCTGGATCAACCGTAAAGTTTGATCTTAGCTGCCTGAAACGAATTTCTGCTATCACCGTTGAGGCGTTCCGAAAATTGGATTGCGATATTGGTAACGCCAATGAAGATAAGGATTACATCAATTTTACGGATAAAAGAATATTTTAATTGTCATCCCTATGAAGATAAGTGCAAGCTCCATTTTTTTTTCGGTTAAATTCAGGTCACGAAAGTTCCGAAGTTCAAAAATATGATTGTATCAATCCGGTCGTAGATAGGATTTTTTAAAAACTTTTGTCTTCTGATATATTCCGATAAAAAATATTTTGCCCCTTTTTATTACGGACTTTCCTCGATCCGCGTCATTGATAACGCTAAAAGAAAATCATGATTGTGGAACAAAGAAAATTGTTTGGTTTTGAACGATGGAAAGTTAAATCCAAAAGGATCAAATTTTAGGCAGATGCAAATGGGCACTGGCGGTAACGTGACCGTTTTCATCGGGTCCGTTTCCGGTAGCCAACATGCCGCAATGGGTTCTATTGAAAGTCAGTATGGATAGGGTTCAAGGGGTTACGAAATGTCCTTCTTTTTCTCTCTCCTCGTATCGAGTGCATCTGTCGAATCCACGAATCGAACGTTATAGGGGAGAAAAAAGGATTTTTGCGTAAACAGCAGCTGGTTACGATTTTTAGGGAAAACCAAGCACGTTCGAAACGTGTATGCCATTATGGATGTAACTATCCATATGCTCACTCGTGTCACGAGTTTAAGGCCGGTGCACTCGGTGACGAAAGGGGTCGACCTGTTGCAGCTGGATGCAGCTGTCGTGATGCAACCTCCCCCGCAACCTCCAACTCAGGTATAACTTTCAATGGATGCTGGCGAACGTTCAACTCGACGGACCTGATGATTCTTTATTTAGCCGAAATTCAATGACGAAAAATATTCCGATAAGAAGGAATTTGGATTATTCTATTCAGAATCTTACGAAGTGGTTGATCAATCGTCTTCATTAAAATTAAAAAAAATTACATTCTTAAGAAATAAGTATATTTAATTATCGATTTTACATTCATTGGAACATATTTATTAATACTGAAAAACAATTTCGTACCAAATTTCACATAAATAAATAATTAAACCAGTTTTGAATAATATCAGAGAAAGCTTTCGGATGCGAGGGGTTTCGAAGTGTTTCTTCGATTTTGGCCACACTATTAATTTGACACGAAAAATAAAGAAATTCGTCTTAAAATATTTGGTAGTTGTGAAATATTAATACACTCGAATTGATACTTATATAATTCTAAAAAATTGATAGAAAATATTAGTTAATAAATTATCGCTACTATTAAACAAAATGTTGTTTTAATCTCAATTTGAATATCTTTATCGTTATCGTATTTCAATCATTAAAGAATAAATCTTGATTTATTATTTTAGTCTTTTGATAAAACTTCCACTATAATTGTTAATAACAACTAAAAATAAATATTGAAAAGAGAAACGCTTCTCAGGACTAAACATTGAAAAAATCACACGTATTTCTTTCGCATCGCAGAAATTTTGTTTTTCCCTCGGGTAGATAGGGATAATCACGATGAGAATCTCGTATCACTAGCTTTTGTCCCATCACCGGAAAATAATAATCGGTCGATGGTACAATTAATATCGAAACGCGTTGAGACGAGATTGGTTTCGATCTACGGACGTATCGAAATTGGAAAGTGATAAGGATGGAAAAGGGCCGAAGGATCATTAATCTCCGAAGTCGCTTCCCTTCTCGAGGAAGAATCGCTCGTCGTTGTAGAGTCCGAAGGAGGACGAGGAAGAGCGAACGATGAATAATTCATCATATAATTTAGCCGAGCGCGATTTGTCCGATTGGTTGATCATTCGGAAGGGAAAAGTGGAGCGGCTGGAGAACGCTTCTTTTCTCTGCTCTTTTTTTGTTTCTTTTTTTTTTGTTGTTGTTTTTGCAGTTGACTCCGTTGTTGTTGGTGTTGTTTTGTTTGGGTGTGCGAAAGAAGAGGAAGAGGCAAGAGACAGCGAATAATGGAAAGGAGAATGAAAAGAAAGTGGAGGACAACGAAGACGAGAGGAAGCTCCAAGCTGGTGGTACTCTTGCTTCGAGTCTCTCAAGGTCCGCAGCGTCCGTTGATCCTCCTCGGTCACAGACCCTGTGTCTCCATCTTTCTTCATCGTCCATCCTCTACCTGCTTTCTTTTTCTTCCTCCTTCCCTCTTCATCGCCATCTTTCTCCGCCTTGTTCACCCCACTCGAGAATGGCTCCGAGATCTCTCCCGAGCCCTTTTGCCCGAGACTACCGAGCAAGGGCAACGTTCCGCGGTTCTGCGTTCGTCTGTGTATCCAAGGGCTCCGCAAGACACTCTCCACGGCTACTCGCGAAGGACAGACGCAAAAGCGAATCGAAATATGCCACGTTCCTTCGCTCGTGACGTCCCCAACATTGAAACACGCACTATCTCTCTACTGGATATGATACGAAGACGAAACGTTTCACTTTTTTCAAGTACAACTGAACTTTTCGGAGGATTCTTCTTTTTTGGACTTCTTATTAAACTTCGCGTTGGAAATCTCAGAAATTTAGGAAAATGGATAATGAAGAAGCTCGAATTCTTATCGTTCTCCCTTCGTGCAAACTTCGTCATGAAGAATTTCATATATCTAAACCATCGTTGATTCGTGAAGGGGAAAATTCTTATGTTGACAGAATATCCTTTTGATAATCATTTTTCATTAGCCTCCGTCAAATATAAAAATGAATCTAATTAACAGGTTTAAATCAAAGGACCGTCACGAATCAAATGAAGTTGGAAAGCAATTAATTTTATTTGTTATTCGCCTCATTTATAATTATCAAAAAATCATACGTTGCAAATTGTAAATGACTACGGAATAATCCCTAAAAATATCAGCCGAATTATCGTAGCACGAATTTGACGTGAAAAATCTTGGATAAGCAAAAAAAAAAAAAACATACTTTGCTGCATACCAACGACGCGAACTTTCACGTTGCGCGAAGCGATACCTCGAAGTACCTAAAGACACTTTGATTTGGGCTGACTCACTTTTTTCCGAATACGACGAAAAAAAAAAAAGAGAAAAAACAGCAGCTTGAAAATGGGGGGTGTTTAAAGAATTCGGAATTAAGAGAGGGTGCGGATGATGAGGACTAAAGCAGTTGGGCGCGTCGAAGCGTATGCCCACCTCGATGTGCCAAATATCCACGGGTACCTTCTCATTTTCTTCAGCTTTTCCACACCCCCCCAATTCCCTCCCTTTTGCTTTAACATTTTTTCTTCGTCCCGTTCGATCAACCCGCGTAGCCGCGTTTCGGGCTCCACGAGTGAGACTCGGTGTGGGAGAAATTCGACCTTGAAGGTTTCCTTATTGAATAGCGGAAGTGAGGCACGCGGAAGGTTGCCTCGGGGATGGAAACGACCCCGGAAAACGCGTCTCGAGCGACCCCCTTTCCCCCGAGGGTAAAACGCGAGAGAAGCGAGAAAAAAAAGCGAGACGGATAGCCCGAGAGAGGCAGCGGAGGAGGATGAGGAAGGAGGACCAGCGAAAGCGGGTGGAAATTAAGGACCGGAGCCTGCTGGGCGACGCTGAGTAAAAGAGGGAGAGAAAGCGAGAGGAAAAACGAGGGGAGCTAAAGAGGGACGAACTTTTACGCGTGTGGGCAGGTTTCTACGAGAACCCTCAAGGCTGAAAGGCAAAAACCACCAAAACGAGGAGACAACGTTTAATTTCAACCTCCGCGCCGGAGCGACTATATACCCCGGATATAATTGTGACGAACTGAGCGTGAACACTTTCGACGTTTTTCGTCCTCTTTGACGTTTCCGGTTCCTCGCGTTATCACTCACCGAGGGTGAAAGAGAAAAAAGAACGGAAATAAGGAAGTATGCTCCAATGGAACCTCATTCATGCTCCTACCTTTCTTTCTTTTTTTTTTCAATTCTGAACATGCGTCATGTTTTTGGATCGTCACGAATAAACGAGCGGAGCTCTCCTTTTCACTCTGATCTTCGTTTTCAACCCTAATCAACCCAATGTCGAAAATACAATTACGATCACGTCGGAAATTCAAGTGTGCGTTTCAATAATGTTACGCTTAACTATTTTGTAGTCGATTTGAGAATTCCCTTCGTTTTTTTTTTTTTTTATTATACACTTAAGATATTACTCAATTAAACAAACGTGATAATTTTTGAAAATGTTTCGACTCATAATTCTTGACGAAATAAAACCTGAATGGTTATAGAATTATTCATGAAATAATTCATTAGATATGAGTTAAACACGATAGCTGTGTTTCATATTATAGATTCAAAGTTTTATTATATTTCTATAATCAATTTAAAAAATAGTGAAAGATTTATTTTACCGATGAATTCATTGGAAATCATTGAAGGCATATTGAGTTTTTGGATAATTATTTATAATAAGAAAGTAATCTAAACGTATTAATTAAATAGACAAATTGAAACATATTTCTTTTACAATTATTGAAAAAACGAGGACCGATATACAATTATTGACAAAAGCGTAGAAAAGCACGTGCCAACATTAAATTTGAGTTGAATTATGGTTGGAAATAAAAAAAAAAACATTTTTAAGTGTTAACTAATTATTAAGTTATCTTTGAGTGAGATTATACTCGAACGTGTTTTTGTAAAGAAAAAGTTAGTCCAAAAATGGGGGAATCGTAAACATCCACGTTTCAACTGTCCAGATGGCGACATTTTCCTGACGACATTTTCCTTTTAGAAGTTGCGTCACTGGATAAACGAATCGTACCGTCAATGATGACAATTGCTAAGAAAGATGACTGTAGTTTAAGTAACTTTGATGTCGTTTCGTTTTATCTGGATCGAAACCGAATCCTGCTCGTTTATTCGGTTGGGCAAAGTTGGTTGGATTTAACGGGGGACCAAACTTGTTTCTTCGAGTCCTTTTGACGGACGGTTCATCGATCACCTCGAGATTGACTCATCGCTACGATTATTTCCGCTCAATAAGACGACGTTACGTCTCAATTATACGTACCGAATCGAGAGCGTATAACGAGCCGGTCAAGCTTCGTCTATCCTGACGCATCGATTCTCTTTACGGGGACCGCCGTGTGCGTGTATTTTCCGGATAAATCGAAAGCGTTTGGAGGCGGGAAAAGAGAAAAAAAAGAAGAAGAGGGAAGGAAGTCGTTTTCTCTGGTTGACTAATCGCCACGATATTTCCGAAGCTCTTTGGGAGTCTTGGTAGCAACCACGAGGGATCCCTATATTGGATCTTTGCGCAATTGCCACGAGAGGCTCTTCGAGCCTGCAATGTCGTTCAAAGAGAGACAGAGGTTTACTACGTTTGAGAAAGGGTCACGGTTGTCAGGGTAACGACCGCTTTCTCTTTCTCATTTCGTTTATCAGCCCCGACCTTGGCCACGCTCGTGTGGCCACCCTCCGTGATCTTCCAAGGCCCATGGAACTATGTAGGGTAGTTTAGTGCAGTCCGTTCACTTTCCCCCACATATCCAGTTGGGGAATTCGTCGCGAGGAGTTCTATGGAGCTTGTACCACTCGAGGGAAACTCCCGTTCTCCACCGTTTTTCCTCCCATTTTGCCGAAAACGACAATCCTCTTTGACCATAGTCTCGCCAAATAACAATTCCGATCTCAACGACCTCTCGGATGAAATCCAATTTTCTGCGAATCCTCTATACGTATTGGACTCATCCATCAGTCTAATCCGCATCCTTTTTTCTCTTCCGTTAAGCTTTGCATAAAATCACCAGGTGGCAATGGAGATTGCGTTGTCTCTCATCGTTTCAACGTAATTAATTTTTGTCTTTTTTTCATTACAAATATTTCGTTTCACGAACTTGGGCCGCGAAAATCATTTTTTTTCTCTTCGAATTTTGATTAGGGATTTACAATGGACACGGAATAGACAATTTTCGAAATGAAAATGAAAAATTGAAATGAACAATTCGTAAGGTTCCAACGATACAAGGTTCGAGGTCATCAAAGTAGAAGACACAACAGCCCCTCGTGGTGTGACTCCTCAGCGGCTACCTCGGAGCGATAGGTCTTTGACGATACTATTTCACCTCGACGAATATTGGATCGCGACGAAGTGACCCCGACGAGGGTAAGAGATCAAGCAAAGAGATTAGCCTCGGGTTACCGGACACGCTGAATTACGGTGATGTAATATTTGCGGCCGGTCTACTTCGGCGGAATGGACTCACCGAGTTTCCGTCCACGAAAGTACAACATTGACCAAAGGATGCTCCGAAGGTTCATCATTTTCTCGGTGTCCATAAATCACACGAGTTTCCGTTTAACCGAGTCCGAATAAATCGCAAACGTTTTTTTTCGCCACAATACCAAATCTATGAACGGACCATCGCCTATCCATTTCTCGGAGAAAGGATTTTTCGAGAGAGCGCGAAATATCTCGACCAGTTAAATTATTAGGCCGTCATTGTCACCTCTGAATGGCTTCTAGTGCGTTGGAACCCTTCGTATTGTGGATTTCCTCCTAGATCCAAACGCGGTCCATACCTACGTTGCAAAGGATCAGAAAAATTGAAGACCCTAGGTCGAACAGGTATCCATGACAAAGGGGCCGTTTCGCGTAGCCTTTTACCATTGTACCTTCCAAGGAGGAAAGATATTTCTGAGCTGTGTGTATACGCGCCGAGGAGTCTAACATAATGGGATATCTGGAGCACGCGCTTTTGTGAAACGAGGCTGTGCACCGCAACGAAGAGGAGAAAGGGTGAATCCCTTGCCACCCTTGCTACACGAATTACCTGCCTCGACCCTTCGATTTTCATCACAACCAGGGAAACCCTTTTTCCCTTTCCGGATACGAGGAAAGTGAAGAAAAAAAAAAACATGCACACACATACACACTTTTCTCTGATGGAACTAGGAAAGGCGTTCGAATTGTACAAACGACGGAAGCTGTTGGAGAAGATCGATTTATCGAATCGTTCGATCGAGACCCATCCGTGGGAAGAAACGTTTTTCACAAATTTACGGAATATGGATCACGAGCGTATTAATATATATATACATATTTTTTTTTTGTTCACCCTTGCGCAGCTGCACGAATTCGTAAAAGGGCTGCGACGTCCACGTTTTTCCCAAAATAATATATCCGGTCGTCATAAAACACACACGTGTACACGCTTACGTCTAAGAGCGTTTTCAGGGTTTGATGAAACAAAAGTCCAGCTGGGAAACTTCGTCTGCGTGTTCCGTATCAGGCATAATGGAGAAAATTTAATCGTTTTTTTAAATGATGCATCAATGATCGTGGATTGGTTCGAAATTCAATGTTTTTTAAGTTGATTGATTCGTAATGGTATACTTTGTTTGAATTTTGAGCTCGAACGGTTGGGTTTTGACGGAAACCCAGGCTATTAGAAACCATCTTTCACTCATTCGTTTTGCCTGTAATTCGTGATCTCTCCTTTTAGCCACCCCACGAAACAAATTCTTTTTTCTAGTTCAGGTGAAATACTTCCTCCCCTCTTTGATTCTCGTTCTCTGTTCCCTCCTTCTCCCATCCTCCCTTATTCTTCGCTTTCTCCATATTACAACGCATTGTACCTTTTACACCGCGAGTTCCAAGTCTAGACTGTACAAAACGTTCAACGAATTTCACGATTTCGTAAAGTTTCGTACAAGGACGAAGCGCCTTGAATTCACGTGGGTTTTTACCCCTCCGTGAGAGCCTTTCTTTGTCTATCCACCCTCGCAAGGAAAAACGGGTCGAACGGGTTGAAAAATACGAGACGCATTATCGCTGCACCGATGCATCGCAGGGACAAAGCAATCTCGCTCTATTTCCACGTGGCGTTCGATTCAACGTTTTTTTTTTTCCTTTTTTTTTCACCAAGCCCTGTAACTCATCGTTGAATCTTTTTTTTCTCCCACCCTCTGCTCGATTGACAAAAAGGGGGGATGGGATGAAAAGATTTTTTTTTTTTTTTTGACGAAACATTCGATTCACGCGGATTCAGAGATCCGTTTTGATCCCAGAAATTGGATATACCGGTATGAAGACTTTTCTTCCCTTTTTTGCGTTGAATTTCGTTGATCGTAGATGCGCGCACGCAACTTTGCCCGCTGGATTGATCCGTTGAAAGAGTGACGGTTTTACGAATCGAGGTCATGTCCCGAATGAGAAGGATATATGCTCCAGGAAAGTGGAAATGTGTTTGGAGTCTCTCTTCGTTTACAGCTTTATGCCATTCGTTGATTTCAAACATTCGCTCGCAACATTGCTGCGCAACGAGAGTTTTCACTCGTTGTTCGTCTTTTTTTTTTCTTTTTTTTTTCGATCGCGAGCAAAACTCGTTGCATGGTGGTTGCACCAGTTGTAGATAGGAAACGATGAAGCTCGGACAAATGTTCACATGGACCCGATTCACCGTCGAAGTAATTTCAATGGCGACGCGTGATCGCTGTGCAGAAAAAATGCAGAAAAAATTCTTTTAAAAAAGTGTATCGCGATTCTAGAAGGGTATTTAGAAAAAATAAAAATAAAACTCCATTAAATAAATGTTTTTTTTAGGTTTTTTAATTCTTTTTGGATTAGCAATCCTCGGAATGTATCGTTTGACAAATCCTTTCTCCAACGAACCATCGCTTTCTCAATCGGCACGACTTCATCGTATTCGAAGTTTGAATAATCAAAAAAAAAAAAAAAAAATTCATTCGTTGCCATAGCGGAATAATAAATTTGGTTTTAAGGTTTCTCGAAGAACGCGTATATTATGGGATGGCAAGAGGATGCAACGGGAGCCCTGTGACCTCGGTGTGGTAGGGTCAGGTACTCCGTAAGGTGCGTTTCAGCACTATAAACCCATAATGTTATTTATGTTTCAAATGATTCGACCCTTAGGCTCGTGATTTACGACGTTCCATTCCTCTTTCTCTCTTTTCCTCATCTTCTCGTACTTGCATGATTCTTGCGTTATATTTACGTGCAGACTCGTAGGGAAGGAGGGGGGAGAACTGAGGGGACCGTTCGAGGGCGATACGCGGAGCGGAAAAGGAACGAGGGCGGTAGGGATGAAGGAAGGAGGAGTGAGGGGGGGGGGGCAAAAGTTGCGTGAAAATAAAGCCGTTATTTATGCCGGAGCAATTTGCGAGCGAGCTGACACGGCTCGCGTTAAAGCTACACCGTGGCTTATTCTGAAACGCATTCGGCATCCCGATCTCGAAGCCCGCTGAATTTTCCTCGCCTCGCGGGGTGTACTCGCGATGTGGACTTGCCGCTCTTTCGCGTACTGTAAATCCGCGCACGCTCGTAAATTAAGACCCGATAGGTGAGTTTTCCGAGTAGGTACAACCGAGGTTTTGCAGCATCTTCTCACCCGGTATCAAGTTTGGTTCAACTCGAAACTCGATTCGAAACGAATAAATTCATATGCAATTTACCACTGAACGAATTTGACGTAGCTGTTCAACGTCGTTTTATTGTTATCGGTAACGTGACTTCGTAAACGTGTTTTTGTAACACCTTAATTGTGGGGTTGAATTTTGCATAGGAGGAAGGCAACGATATTTTTTTTTTCTCTTATTTTCCAATAGAATTTCTTTCGTATTTGTTGTAACTCGCGAAACGAGATTTGAACATCCGCGGAGGAATTTTGAAAAAATGAAGAATGATTATTGTTTGGGATATACGAGATTTTGGATAAAAATGAAAATGGGAAAATTCAAGAGCTCGGAATTCGGAACGTGGGATTTTTAATCGATATATCAAAACGCTTTTTTTCGGCTTATTGAAATCGAGGATCACTAATGAAAGAACGTAAATACATTCGAGTGCCTCTTGTAGGCCATTGGGTCGAACAAAATGTTCAAGGGTTTAAAAAAATTACAAGGTTTTTTAATCAAACGAAATTAATCGTAAAGGCTGGTTCTCAATTATGAAAATTTCAACGTCACAGAAATTTGATTCGTCGATCCGAATAATCGATTTGTTAGCAGCTCAAAGTTTAGTTTTTAAAAAATAATATTACTATTATCTAAAAATAACGTATTACACAATAACAATTATTAAATAATTTTGATGACCCCGCGAATATTAGTATCAATAAATTAAATGATAGTATCGTTATAAATGATCAACAATAATATTATAAAATATTATATAAACTTTATTATACAATATTGATTATAACAATAAAACTATCATTAATAAATAAAAGAATAACAACATTGCTAACGGTCAATAATATCATCCATTGTATCCCAAATCATAATTATTCAATGTTACAGCAAAAACGAAACATTTTTTAGTGACATTATTTTTCACGGCTCAAAATTGAACGAAACGTGAATTAGCCATCCCACGCGCTCGTCGCGCAAAGACAGAACCAAAAATCAAAAATTCACTGTTCCACATTGTCTCGTCCAGCAATCTTCGAGAGTTATACCATTGCCCCTCCGCTCATCATCTTACTCGATCTCTCTCTCTCTCTCTCCTCCAGACTTTTTCACTCGGTCTCGCCGCCGGTCGCGATCGGGCTCGCTCGCGAATGCAAGTCGCGTTCTTGATGAGAGCTCGCCATCAAGGGCCAAAGACCTCAAGCACGTAGGACGATGCACCCTCGGCGGCCTTGTCCCAGCAATACACTCCGGGGATTGCGAGAGCGTTCAGTGTCGCGCTACGCTGCACTGGCCTCATGTTGCACTTCGTTGCTTGTAACCGACCGAATCCCCCTCTCCGTCCTTTCGTTCCCTCTTTCCTCCCTCCTCCTCCGTTGGCCCCATCGTCGCACAATTTTTCATTGAAACGCTCGATAAAACGACGGACAACAGTGGAATATTTTATTCTACGTAATATCATTTTTCTTTTTGTCCTGGCAGCGAAAGGAGGAGATAACAAAAATTGGAGAACCTTAATACGTGGAGGAATATCTCATTGGGGAGAGAGAGAGAGAGGGAGAGAGAGGGAGAGAGGGAGGGGGAAGTAGAAAAGTGCAAAGCTCGATCGCAATGCTCGGCGATGGCGCAGCGATGCCACTGACCCATTAATACATCTAAAACAACAGGGGCATCGCCCCTCTCTTGCGTGTTCGTTGCGCACACAACGCGACCAGTAGACATCCTACTCCGCGGATCAACGCCCGGTCCGAATTGTTAAATATCACATTCTTACGTAACATTGAGAATAAGAAACCGGCAGAAGTTGGACATTTCTATTTCGTTGCTTTTCTGACCGCTGGATCATTAAGGCTTGAGTGGATTTTCATTCTAGTCCATTTTTATTGATCCATCGAGCTTTGGATTGTTGAGTTCTCTCATTTCCTCCGCGTATTGACTTGGACTAATCGTGAAGTTGGTTGAACATCCGTTCTCCTGAACGGATCGTCTAATTGGCCCAGTAACTATTGACTGGTCCAATTCTTGGCCGTCCAATGAACCGGGCCAATTAGAATTGAGACCCAATAGAACTGAGCCAATATTTGGCATTCTACTGGACTAGGCTAACAGCAGTTCCATCCGTAGATCGATTCATTGGTCACTACTCAGTAATCGTCATAATTGAGCCAATATTTGGCAAACTAACACTCGACTGGATCGACATTTGGTTATCCAGTAGCCTGAGGATACGTATTCCTCATTTGGAACAGATCGTAATATTTGAGCGATCGTTTCAGCCTGAGTCATTCCAAATAGACTCGAAGTTTGGATGGTTCAAACGCAACGAATTTTTTTATTTTATGTTTTTTTCATTTTTCTAATTTTACATCCACCCAAAACGATATGTTACATTCTTTTCGTAGATAGCTACCTAAAGATCCTGAAAAATTTTAGCTACCTCGAATATCAGAAGACATTTGGAAAACCGAAGAAAAAAGAAAGATCTTTTTCATTGAATACAAACGATGCGAGCTTTGTTATCAGTGAAAAAGAAATTAAAAAAAAAGAATAATAATTACAATAAATGTTTAATAATGCAAACTTCAACGTCAAGCGAGACAGAAGAGAACAGATTCGAACTGACTCGAACGTAGATAGAACGAAGCAGACTGAAATAATTGTTATCGAAAAATCGAAGGGTCGAAGGGACGTGCAGAATTTACTCGACGATAAGTTTTCGCTCGTCCAATTCATGGAGAAAAGATCGGGAGGCAAACGGATGTACGCGACTCGAAGAAAATAGTTCGAATCCTTCGAGACATCTGTGGTCGATACGACGGTGGCAGATGTTGGCAAAAAAAAAGCAACTCGCGCGCCTCCAGTGCTGAAAAAAACCGTGCTGGAAAGGGTGGTCCAGTTGTTCTTCTCTTCGAAGTCGAGCCTCTCTCGCGCGCTCATGCCCTCACCCTCTCCCCTCCCTTTTTCTCTCTCTCTCTCTCTCTCTCTCTCTGCTCGTCTCCTCATTGCTGTCGTGTTTTGCTCGGTACGCTCTCGGCAAAAGGGCCGAGGTGCGCGCTCTCGCGCTCGGCAACGAACAAAGGTCGAGGACCCTTCGCGTTAAGGGCAAAGAACTTGGAGGTTCATCCTCGCGATATGCAACGGACAAAATATTGCCGCGGCGCGATACGTAGGTCTGTTGGGTCAAATTACGTTAAGTAACAGCCATTGGTTACGAATTCATGAGGTATTGAACCGCAGCGAAGGAAATGGAAACGGGATTGAATCCGGCTAATTCTGAAAACAGCCAATGTTCAAACATATGCAACCTGACTGATACCAAGTGCTGTTCATGGTCATCAGATTCTATTGAGTCTTTGAATTACTTTGATTTATCGATTTTCGAATGCGAAATCCCTCAAAATCGTAGCCCTCAAGGGCACATTGGACGGCGGACAAAATAGGTGAATTTTAGCTATCGTTATCTTGTAAACTGTTTTTCCGTTATGAAAAAAAAAAAAAAAACAAAAAGTTTTGACAGTATATCATCCAATAATTATATTTTGTTTAGAAAATATATAAAATATTTGTGTATAATATTTACACACGATAATACGAATCTCTTTAATGTTCGAGGTGAGGAAAATTCTCAACCTTGAAACTTTACGGAGATAAAAAAATGCTATGTATTTATTATTTATTTTTAATATGATCTTTAAGCAGAAAGAAAGCAGCTCTTTACTTCTAACTAGTTTCATTTATGCCTTGGTTAGACCTCAAGAAAATTAATTACAAATAATATACATATATAAAATAGAAATAAAAAGTATACGAAACAAAAAAAAATATCTATATAAATTACGAAAGGTAACGAAGAAAATGTATAAATCAAATTTGACGATTTCGAATGTGCATTAAAAATGACGCAATGGAAATAGATCGCGCATAGTTGAAATTGATTCTTGAAGATCGTGTAATAAATGTATAATATGTGTAAAAAGAGAGAAAGAGAGAGAGAGAGAGCGAGAAACGCCCGGGTAACCTACAACTCGCTCGTTGCTACCGGCTCATAAGCTCCGGGGCAGTGTTTTACGCCTGCACAAGTCGGTGACCGGTACGTCGATCCCTTGGACGAGGCGAAGAACCTTCGTCCGCGCGAAGAAGAGCGAAGCGTCGATTCTACGTGGAATTGGCCGTTCCACCGTTGCCGGGCCGCTTCGCTCTTGGTTAATTCTTCCAGAGCCGCGACGTTCGCACGGTATGCAGGAATGGGAAGTACTTGAGAGCTCCGTCGAGGCATTTTGCGAAAGATACTCGGCGAGAGGTTCTCTCTCGTAACGAGGTTCACGACAGGAACTCATCCGAGCCCAATTGCTCGCCGATGCTTCCTTCAAACGTCAGCGGTGCGAATTGACTCGGCATCATCGAGCAAAGAATACATTCCAGTGATAAAGTCGTCAACCTTCTAAAACACGAGGAATACCTTTTTTTTTCATAGCTTTGTTCGAGTAGTCCTAATTTATTCAGTTTTTAGCCATTTGTCATTGGAAACTCGTTGTGTCGTTTCGTTATCTTAAATTCAATTAAAAACAGGCGAATTATTATTATCCTTTTATTTTTTTCGTTCTCTATTTCGATATCTTTTTTTATTTTCTTTTCTTAAGACGACGGAAACCGTTATTGTTTAATTACATTTAAACTGATGTTAAAAGTAAATCCTTTTTTTTAAATTAATTGTAAAATTCGTAAAAAAAATGGGATCGCGTTGCTGACAAAAAGCCATTACTTTTCGTTGGACCCAATAATCCGCGTATGGATTTTGCGTCAGCTGATAGCTGGACGGTGCGAAAGGCCTCGTTAACCGGAGCGTCATTAATGACGCCTCTTCGTGTTCTCCTCGCTGAATCACTTAATTAGCTGAGAATACGAAGAGAGAAAGGAAGGAGACTGCAAAAAATCGTTTCCTGTCCCTCCGTTTTACAGTGTCTCCACTGAACATGGATAACGACGAGAGAATCCTCGAGTTTTGTTAATCTTAGATTGGTGCGCGTAATTCTCAGGTTCAAGCAACGAACTCCGTGAACTCCAGCAGTAACGCGCAAAAGCTTGGATCACTCGTCCGATAGTACGTGCAAAAACTTGGTACACGCTGCAACGGGGAACCATAAATAGGCCCGTCGACCGATAGAGGGTCAGTACAGTCAACGTTCATTGATTTACTATTAATTAGCGAATCAACGTTTTCTAACGATTACGTGATCTGACAAAAGCGTGTACAAATATCCGTTTCCTGGGCGTTGTTTGAGGGTACTTCGGATAGCAGATTTTCATCAAGTGTAGAAAACCGTGAGACCTCGTCCAACGGGGTCGGAGACAAACTGTCTACTGACCAAAAAATCCATCGAAAAAGACTTCCTTGAGGAAAGAAACGCGTGGATCGTGATTGGGGAAAGTTTTTCCTCAGACGTAACGTTTTTGCTGGACGTTCTCCCATCAGTCATATCTGGTCTACCAACGCGAATACGCTAATCCAGCGGAGCATGTTTCCAGATCGTACCGTTAAATTAGTGAAATTGATGTTACGGAGATATCAGTCGATCATTAATAATGAAAACGACTGGACCAGTTATTAACAACGAAGCATCAAGCTTTGTCCGATGATGTACGCGTCTATTTTTTTCCAATGCTGATATCCCTAATAATTTTTGTAATTCGTCGTACACGATCCGGTCGAACGATCCTAACGATCGACGACTATCTTCACGATTAACCAAAGCGCAGTAATATTCATTGAGCAATTAGCAAAATATCTTGAAACGTTATAAGACGGGATATCTCGATACGCTCGAACGGGAATCTCGCAATCAAGTTCACCACTTCGAGGGCCGAAGCTTTCTCTCGGAAAGCCTGCTCATCGTCAGCTGCCCAAAACCATTATTTCCAATGGAAAAGTTTTAAGCACCGTCCCGTGGGTTTAACCGTAGAATCGCGTCGTGAGACGAATGCCAGGGTGATATCAACGTAAACCGCGCGTATATAATTAAGGTACCAGACTCCCTAGTCGGGGCTAAATTAATTCGAATTAATTTCCCGCGTCTCGAGTTGTCCTCGCGGAGTATGCGAGATTTGTCATACACATAGACGGATACGTTACGCACATCGAGGCTCTCTTTGTCCCTTCGTCTCTCCCTTTCTAACCCCCTCCCTATTTCTCTCTTTCTCGTTGACTCTCGGTCACAATCCCGGAGCAATTCGCTCGTGACGTGCTCCTGGAGCCATCCCTCGTTCCGGCCCTTCACGAAAGAACCCCGAGCTCTTCCAAGAAGGATTCGCGTCTCTTTGTGACGTTTCGCTCAAGGAAATAATCGCGTTGGATTGCCGCTTAATGTTGCGGATCCGACAATATTTCTACCAAAATATTATCGCTTATCCGTAGCTCCGTGTAAATTGTTGAATGTTTAGCGTTGATCGTTGGGTCGTGGCCCGCCGTACACCAACGAACGTTTACCGAACATTCGATCCAACCATTCTGTGCGAATTTTCAACCTCCCGTTTATACGCGGAGAGAAACTTCACACACATATACACACCGACAGCCGAGCGTCACCCGCGGGGTGGAAAGTTCTGCGGCTGCTGCTGCTGCTGCTGCTGATTCTGCTGCTATTGCTGCTACTCGGCGCAGTGGGCGTTGCAAGGGTAGTTTAGCGGCGGTCGTCATGGCAACCCCGACAGGCTCAACGTATACTGCACCCCATCAAGGACCTTGAACGAGAAAATCGAAGGGCACGCGCAACGTTGAGACTTCTGTGTGCGAGCTCTTTTCGCACTGGTTTCGCGACGCTCCAAACGGCCATCATCCTCTACGTCGAGGACGAAAACGACTACGACGAAAGATCCGGGCCAATGCGAAAACTCTTCACAGTTAGATACGTTTTTATGTATATAGGTGATATACATAAGATATATATATACATAAAATGAATATATTCGGTGTCACTCTTACACCTTTAAAACTTGAATCGTTTATCCACGATCGTCTCGCCTCTGCGATCATAAACTTTCCAAACATATTCCCTCGGTCGACCCTCCCACACTCGCGCTTAACCTTGAAGAAAAAAAAAGCCTAAAATTAGTTTCTAAAGTGTCAAGTTCACAACCCAGCATTCGGTCGTCGACTTTTTTTTCGTACGATGCCTTCAATGACGTCTTTCGTTTTTTGCTCTCGAGGACCTCGGATGTTTGAATCGAGGATTCGTATTAGGAATGTAAAGAAGGGTTGAACAATCATTCGATGTTCTAGGATAGAGATCGTTCAAACGTGAGCAAATATAATTTAAGTCGCTATGAGGTTTTTTTTCCATACGAATATTTTTCGATTGTGCAGTTCGCGATGAATTTAAGTGGCAGATTATCGACGACCTTAAAAAAAGGCTTATTAATTTTCGTAGCTAAAGTCTAAACTCCGCAACTCAATGGGAAATTCATTTTCCGTTAAATCGTGATGACGAGGATTTTCATATCAATTTTGTAGAAAGGATTTTCGATTAGGAAAGTCAATAGAAAGAAAAATACGATTCAGCTGTTGAAATTGGTGAAATTGTATCAGTTCGATGATGAAGAATATCGCTATCGAATCCATGACCTTCCAAAGATTCGTTCGCGATTCAACGTCGATTTCCCATTGGAATGTTGGACAGCCTCAGGGCGAGGAGTTTCATCAGCTACAATGCCAAGCGTCGGGAAAGCAGGAGGACCTTGATCCTGAACGGTGGAAGGCCTCGGTGACGGTCGAGTCGCGATGCGTGGCGCCCTCTATACTTCATCCCACTGCGTGCACCCTACTGCCAGGGCATGCAACCGCGACCACGGTCGCCGCGTTCTCTACCTCGGCGCATTCATCCCCTCTCTCCGTTTCCCTTTGTCTCTCCACCTCTCTCTCTTTCTCTCCCTCTCTCTCTCTCTTTCTCTCTCTCTCGCTGCTGGAATATTGTCAGTGAATTTCAGGGCCACAATCTCCTATGCTCCATTGGAAAAGCGGATTGCAAGGTATTCTAATTGGACAAAGTATCAATCGAATCCAATGGACAACAATTCTTGGCATTGTCCTTTTTCTTTTTTTCTTCCACTTTGTCTTCTTTACGAGGAGTCAGGGTCGCGCAGTCACGGAGCGTTTTGAGATAATTGAAACGATTGCTCAGCGAAAAACGTCGTCAGCCACTTCGCTGAAATCCCGAGATGCTCAAGTTTTCATCTTTCGAATCCAATGGAAATTATATATTTTTTTTGAACTAACAATTTTTACTTCAGCTTTTATTTAAGTTGGCTTTTTTTTCGAGATTCAAAACGGAAAATCGATGTCTCGCCCGTTTTCCAGATATTTACAGCTTTTTACGAAGTAGAAAATCATTTTTATTTTTTACAGAATCAAGCGTATGCGATTATAATTAAAAGCTTGGATCTCCAAAAATTTAGACGTATAATCTTTGACCTACATAAATCCGTTAACGTATCAATCGCATTCAATCTATTGTAACCCAAACAATGCATTTCTTAAGCAAAAATTCTAAAACTGTGTATAAATGTGTGAAAATAATGTATCTAATTACTGTCGTCCAGAATCAATAACGATTAAAGAAAATGAATTCATAAAATTTATTGAACATTTAAAAAGCCCCCCCCCCCCCCCAAATTTTTATTTATAATCGCTCACAGATACCTTACTTTAAAAAAAATAGTTTTCTGTTCTTTTAGTACATTAAACAAAAGTTAAAAACCCGTCAAATTCTTGTAATTTTTACAAAATCTTCATCTGTCAATAGCAATACAATTTAACGACGCCGTAATCCCATTTTTTTTTCAGTTCGAAAAGCCAATTAAAGTAAATGCTAAAACTGTCGTTTTATATCCGTGTTTATACGGAGAAAACGATTCCCAGAATTCCAATAAACGTATAATTATCGAAAGGCAAAACGAAGCATCTCGTATAGGATCGAATTAAACTCGTCTTTGTTCGGAAATGCTGGCGCGTTCCGTCCGCAAGTGTAGGCAGGACGAACGAGGGTAGAAACGCGAGAAAAGGTCCCTTTCGGGGTTCGGGGGGAGGAGGAGGAGGTTGGTCTTCCATCTCTTCCTCTCGCGCGGGCTTCCAACGAAACGAGACGCGATTCTACGAGGGGTTACGTTTGGTGCCTTTTTTTTGGTATCACTATATACAAAATGATGCTTTCATTGGTCCTGTCGTCCCTCTTGCGTTGGGGAAATACGATGATGCATACCAAACGCACACGAAGCAGTCAAGTATCGCGATACACCTACACAATCGTCGTGTACATTTTCGCCAACGGTCCTTTGTCAATGGGAGTCGAAATTGGAATACGTACGACTCGTATAGCGGGACAAAGCGAGCCAGGGGGACGGATTTCCAATTATGGATAAACGTGGCCCTTTTCTACTCCCGATAAGTCCGCGCGAAACTCCACAATGCTCAATTAGAGATATTGCCAAACTTCCAAACGCTTCCCTTGATACGTTCGGACGGATTACTCGGAT
This sequence comes from Ophioninae sp. A BG-2022a, assembly GCA_030523105.1. NCBI lineage: Eukaryota > Metazoa > Arthropoda > Insecta > Hymenoptera > Ichneumonidae > Ophioninae sp. A BG-2022a. Next base: position 64,029 of record JAPYZI010000295.1, on the reverse strand, counting down.
TTCAAGAACGCAAAGCTTTCGTGGACCTTTTCAGACGAATTTACGAAGATTAACCCGATAGAGTGTAAATCGCGGTGTAAAAAGATTTAATCTAGTTTTTTTCAGGGTCATTCGCGAAGGGTACCTATACCACGTGCTGACGAAAACGTTTTCGAAGGTAAACCCTGCAATCGATGCAATCTCGTTCAAGGCTAACTTGCTAGAGAGAATCATAAAAAATTTACGAGCTCCTGATAATGCTGGTTGGTATTTCGAAACGTTCGTTTCGAACGTGCTGGATTTTTCATGAAATTTTATAGATAATGATTCAATGGAAAATCACAAAATAATAATTCTGAAAAAATGTTAGCTTGATTTTTATAACTCACATTTGATGAAGTAACTATGGGGGATAGAAGATGACATCATGTAGAAAGAAGAAAGTTTGTTTTCCATTTGTAAATGCAGTTAATACATTTTTTTTATCGAAATTATCGAGCTTCGACTACACCAAAAAAGAAGAATTGCTTGGGCCAACGAAATTGATAATTGCCAAGAAAGCGTTGATTTTCAACGAATACCAAATCCATGAAATTCACAGTATTCCTTGCCTTGATGGAATAAATCTTGAAACCCCATGAAATTCCATTTATTAAATAAAAATAATTTCTCGGCATCCTCAAACGGAGAAGTAGTCAGGTCGAAGATTTTTTTTTTTTTCATCGTGTGTAACTTTACAAGTACAATGGATTCCGTTTCCGCGAAGTGTCGTTTTTCACTACCTTTGTATCCGTGTTCGCTACTCCGGATATGCGGTGCCAGAACCGGAAGCGAGGAAAAGGAATTTGCCATGAAAGAGCGCACGATCATTCGGTACGTAGGCAAAGGGCGAACATGAAAGGGTCATTCAAGGGAACACGCGTGGGCTTCGCTTTGGCTTACCCACGCCTATAAAAGCACGAGCTTTTATATTCGTATCTATATACGTATTCTAATACGGGAAATTCCAGATGAAACTGATGAGAATCGAATACAGTCCCGCGCATTCGATTCTCAATTTTTTGCCATTATCGGGACGAGTTAAAAAGCTGAACCGCGTAATCGTTTCTGATTCATAGGCGTATCGATATTTTTAGGCAAAGTGATGCGGAGTTCGAAAAATCGCGATTGGGGATTGGAGGAACCTGTAATTCCTTAGAAGTCCGAAAATATTCGTGCGAAAGTCCGAAAGCTTCCCTCGGGATTCTAACGATAATGTAAAAAATTGTGGGCCAAATCCTGGAGGGTTTCTCTCGGGGTCATGGACCTGTCGGATTGGTCTGGATAGAAGCCGGCACGTGCGCGTTCCTTCATCCCTCCTTGGTTACGCTGGAACCGGGGGAGGTGACCCACCGAGTTCGACCTACATAACAGGAGCGAACCCCCAGCTTTTTCTTTCCCCTCTACCGAACTCCTGCCACGTCTTTTCACGTGTCTCCGGAACATCGAAAGAAAATATGGACGATAATTTTCCGGGACTGCGATAATAATTTTTCTACGACCGGGAAAAGGATTAATAATGGACGGAGAAAAAGTGGGCAGCTCGTGTTGTAAGATGAGAGACAGCGACAAGCGGAGGAGAAGCGATACCAAGGTACGCGGTCGACCCAACACATCCAACGTATATCCAGTCCCTTTGGGATTTCTCGACTCTTCCAGTTGATTCAAGAAGCACTTCCCCCAACACGCTCGAATCGTTTTGCGGCAGCTGCTATCGCCTCGTACCAGAGAAAAACGACAAAGCCATAGTCAGCAGGCAATAGGTCCATCTCTATTTGACTCGTTGAGCTTGACGCTCACCCTTCGTGGTTCTCCTTCCTCATCGCCTATCCCCAATAAGCTCCCCACCAACGGCTCCACACCGGAAGACTCGTTCTTTTTTGTTCACGGGAATCTGCAGATTTGAGTGGGGGGGTTGGTTGCGCGGGACAAGGTCGTCGTAACCGTGGCAACCCTCCTTTATATATATATCAAGCGGCACGTGCTCCGAAATTCGCTCTTTCTCCGATGCTCTCTAACTCTCTCGCTTTACCGACCCAAGCCCCTCCCCACCCACCCATCTCTCTGTCTCGCGTTTCCTCATTCCCCAACGCGTATGAACCCCGTGGAACTCTCGTCGCGAGGCTCGATACAGCCCCGGAGCTTTGACCTCGAGGTTTTTCGTCTTCGGGTCTTCCAATCGACTCGAAAGATCCATCAGGGTCATTGAGTCAAGTCCGGACAATGTACGAGGAAAGCGTAATCATTGAAATTCTCTTTGACACCTGTGGCTGCATCAAGACTTGTCTCTATGATCTCAAAGTTAAGAACAGGCAAGTGATATCTCGTTTTTGAAAATGTCCATCGTGTATCGAGTACCAGCAAAACTACCAATCGCGAGATACCAGCGAAACTCCGTTAGTTCGTTCCCGTATCAATGAAACGATTGGATATCAAGAAAATTCTTTCGTTTTGGATAACGCGCTCGTACGTAAGCAACGGTTCGCGATTTCAAAGTTACAAAGAAGAATGGAAAGAAACGGTGTTTCGATAGTTCGTGTTTGCTGAAAACGTTGATCGCGTATCAACTCGTTATAGCCAAGCAACGAATCACGAAGTATTAGCGTAATTCGATTCTATCGTTCACGTCCCAACGACCCGATTGAATACCAAGGAAACCTTCCATTTCGGATAACAAGCTTTTAAGTGTTACCCGTAACGGTACAACGATTTTGATACACACGTGTGCCAACGAACGTTGGGTGGAACGCTTCCATTGGGTGGAGGTTCTCGAGCGCGTTACGGGCGCCAACATCGCGTCCATTTTCCGGTCGACCCTCGGGGTCCTCTAATGGTACGCTCCTTTAGCAACCCCCTTCAACCCCCATCCTACTCCATCACCCTTGCTTCCTCGGTAACACGGAAATCCCGGAATTCGAACGGAACGTGAACCGAGCTAGGTGAAGGCTAAACGAGGTGAAGGTCTCTCCTGTTAGGATCGTGGTGGGTGCGAAAGCCTGGGGGTGGTTTTATATACCGATGCGCACACGACGAGCTGCCGGAATACCGAATGGCGAGGAGAGAGAGAGAGAGAGAGAGAAACGAAGAAAACGACAGCATCCAGTTAACCGGAGGGAAAGAGCGAGAGATCTATCACCCGAGGGTAAAAGTGACGAAGAGACGTACCCACGACTGAAAGGACCAAAGTGAGATGGAAAAACAGAGAGATATTGGTCGCAATGGGGAACGAGAAGCTACAGAGGGAAAAGGAAAAGGACGAATAAAAGAGGATGCGAAAAGCAGGAAGCAGAGATAAAGACAGAGACGAAACGAGGAAGGAAAGGCGAATTGCGAAAAGGGTGGGTGATGGTGTTTGGCCCACGCGAAGCTCGACCTCCGGATCACCTATATATATACCTCACCAATCCCAAAAGTTCCAGCTTCCGGGTTCTATATATGTATCACCCGGTTGGCCCACTCGATCTCCCTCAGCTCGGATCCACCACGGGTATCGATAAATTTCAACCCCCTACGCGATTCCTACTATGTACGTATAACGGTGTATATCGAGGGCCACGAAAAAAATGTATAAACTCCTGACATTTTCAAACGGTCGCTGTCCCTCGTGTTCGCCTCGTGGGACTTGTTCGCTTTCCTGTATATTTGCGCGTATTTGGTATCGGTGAGTCGATTACGCCGTGAAATACTTCGGCCTCGAATTGTACCGAATCAAGCTTAAAAGTATGAAAAACTGTGAGATTATTTAGGAGCAGAGGTCAAGATGTAATTCGCGTTGGTAAAAGGCGATGATAATTATCGTTTTTTCTCTCTTTCTTGCTTTTATCCAAAGTTCTTTGGGAATTTTGGTTGCGGGTCTTATCAAGTCAGCAGCTGTGATTGGCTGAGGATATTGAAGGGATCGAAGAATTATACTTATCATTCTGAACTATTGATGCACCAATTGTCTTGGGCCAATACCTAAACATGATAATTCTTATCTGGTCATTCGACTCTCACCCTACATCGATGTATCGAAGCAAAAAGAAAATCCCCTTAGAAGCAAAATTATTAAACCATAAGTCAAAACCCAGTAAAAATCCAAACTTGCCAAGATCCCGATCAAAATCAAGCCAATTAACCCAAACTATCCAATTTCGTCCTAATGGCGTACCAGCCACGATTTACCAGCTGACCGTTTCTCTGCTGTTGTCCAGTTGATCCGGAGATGTAATTCCACTATAAAAATTAATGATCAAAGGTTCCAACGTTGGGTCTCGAGCTATCTCGCGAATGGTCTTAACGTGCCTAACCTGAATCAATGAGGGGTCCCATTCGTAGTTGTCTCACTCGTTGAAGACGGAAGGAAGAGAAGAGGTTGAAAGCTCATCCGGTGTAGCTTACAATCGGAATATCTTTATCAGCGAGACTCCCGTCCAGCGTTGTCGAATGAGACGTGGGAGAGGAGACGAAGAATAGCACTCCGTGATCGCAGAGTGGATCATGGCGTTACATAGCGCGTTACAACTGACGATCGTCCGCGCATACACGCGCGCGAAACATTCCTCATTGTGCTTTAACGTTGTTGGAGACGTTCGTGTGCACATTTTGTCCTGCAGTTGTCCCTTTCCCTTTCCCCTTACACGCTTCGCTTTCCTACAAACGTAACATCAGGGACTAAGTGTGCTGTACAGCAGCGTTGACGACCGAGGCTCTGTGCAAGTATATAAACGTTCGCATGGGGTGGATGCCCGGTCAGTAACCCCTCTCTTACCCCCCTCCCCCCTCATTCCCTTTCCTTCCTACCGCTATAACTCCCTCGTGGTCTCTCTCGTTCCCTCCAAGCCTGAGATCCACGCGCCACCAGTACAAACGCGTTACGGGGTGTGGACTACACCTCGCTTTGTTTATTTCCATTGTCGATTGGCCTCCGCTACGGGTGACCACCAAGTACCAAGCTGTACTCGATTTTATCTCTAGCTTTCGATCCTAACGCGTCCGAAACTCCAAGAAATTCAGCCCAGGGAAGCTTAACGCAGTTTCCCTCTGACCTCTTGACGATACGACTGAGTGGACCGTCAAGGATAAACTGTCTGGTTAAACAGTCGTTGAGTCTAGAGTTGCTCGCTCGACCCCGGTATACATCGGTCTCCAGCCTATCCCTACCCGATTTCATTGTCGATAAATGGCTCCTCGAGTATCGTACCACCCACTCGAACGAAAAAGCACCCGCGCTTGTACGTCGGGCTACTTTTGGGTTGGGGTACGACTATGCGGTTGAGGGACCAGGATACTCTCCAACTACGGATACTCGAGAGGTAGCTAGTTGAAGAATATCACTGGTAATACTTGGATCGATATACCGCGATTTGGAATTAAATGGTCATCTGTCAATGTTTCGGTTATTAGATGGATATCTGATTGACGTAGGTTTTGTATAATTCTATCGGGAATTTATTATTCGTTTTTATTTTTCAGGTAAGTTCGATGGTTCTTAGTATACGGTCACAGCGTCAATCAAGATTGGGTCTTTTCGGTAAGTAATTATATGTAAAAAAGAACAATATTGAATTTCTTCTAAATTGAATATTGCGATTCATTTAAGTTTGAAGTCTTGAAGCAAAGCCGTGAATTTTAAGCCTTCCAATGTTATTAACATTATCCGGTCCGTATGTTTAATTTACATTTTTTCGCGTTACGCCTGTAGAACTGACCAACGTCATTTCGCCTTTCGCCGGCGGTTTTTTGAGGTTCTTGTTTAGTATTCTTATCGTCAGTTCCCATTAATGTTTATCTTTAGTTTTTGAATGGCACCAACGTGGAGCCACTGGACGTATTAAAAGAGAACAATATTTTTTAATAATATTATTAAGAATATTTTTTAATCTCAAGTCGTCGAAGATACTTTTTAATTTCAAATGGTAAGTCCTTCAATAATATTAACGAACAATCTTTTCCTTAATAATATTATTAAGAATAATTGTTTTTTTTTTCTTTTAGAACAATGTTAAAAATCATCTGGCTAGAAAATTCGGATTTTTCGTTACCTCAATTGTATCTCTTCGTAAAGTATGAACATTATTTAACGAGTCCTTTTTTTAATGATTCCTCGTACTTCAAACGAAAGAAGTGATCGATTACAAACAAAATTGCGAATCATCAAAAAATTCGTGTTATCCGAAGTTCGAATCTTCAATATCAACACGAGAAACATTTTTTCATGATAAATACGATATTTGTCAGTTTCTCGTATAGTATCGACGAAATTCCACTAGTTAACTATGAAAAAATGATTTTTCTTTAAAAAATGCCATCAGCGTTATACACGCTTTTACGAAGCACGAGCCAATATCCTTTCTTTCACAAGTTAAAGCTCGCGGCAGAAATTGAGCTTTCCAACGTTCGCGCCCGTCGAGCTTACGCGGGAAATCAGCGCCCTCTGTGAGTTCGACGGTAAGGCTGGAAGCTTTTGGCCGGTTGATAAATTCCTCGGTAAGTCGGGAAGAGCAGCGCGCCTGTCTGATCTCTACCGCCACCTACTACTTCCCAGTGGCTCGTACCCGAGGCTCGTCCCGAGACCCCGGCCGTCCCGGTACGGTAGTTATCTACTGTACTCGTTGCCAGCTCATCCAGAGTCCTCCCTGCTCCACTGGCAACGAAAGCGGGCTCTTTTTCCTCTCGCCACTCTTTCGATCTATCTACTTCTTTAACTCTGCTATGCTTTGCTCGCGTGCCGTCGCTGCTACGAGTCCTCGAGCTCTGACGAGACCGTTCGAGCCAATCAACGTTAAAGTCGAGTTCTGCACGACCATCTCTCAGCGACGAAACTCTGTTCCAAATGTTTTTTTTTTTCACGCTTTGAAAAAGCCAGATAAATACTATTTAAAGTACAGTAGAAAATACTTTAATTCTGAAGAAATAAATTTGGACCATTGCTGGATCGCGGTAATCGAACGAAAATCGACTCAGGTTTCTTTTTCTTTTGGAATCTTCTTATATTATATATATATTTTGTTTTTCAAGTTTTTTTGTAATTTGAATTAAATACGTTAATCAGTAATTCATACGGAAAGATGTTGATAACATTAAGGTGAAAATAATTAGCTAATTTAATTAATATTAATATTTATAGAAATACTTTTTAGTGTCTTGAAAGTTTGTTTTTTTTTTCTTTAGAAATAATACATCCTTTACGATACTCAAGTATCGAACGACATTTACAATGACAATTCTTCACGTTTTATCATTTATTCCGTTAGCTATTCTCGAAGAAAGTAATTCGTTATTGTAACATTTTTTAATCACAAGTTAATGTTTTCAAGAATATTTAAGTGTTATTTTTTTTGTACGAATTTTCTGATAAATATTTTTTTGACGTTTATTAGAAATCGTTTTTTTTATTTGAGACAATTCAACTCGTGTGTAATGTGCAGTGATGGCTTGGCTTTCTTTCTGTTCGGTCACCGATTGCTCCAAATTTTTTATTCGTTGTGATAAATAAATATAAATCTGAAAGTTTTTTCGTTTTTTCGCATTGATTGAAAAATCAATCCAAAGTTTATTCGAAACGGAAGTAACGTGGGAAAGATTTTCAAATGAATTTCGGTAATGAATGAGGTCAAGAGAAAATATAAAAGTAGAGAGGAGCTTTCGATGTTTTCTTTTTTTTTTTTTTTTTAGAAGTGTCAAAAATCCGAGGATTTTTATCTCTCGGATCAAACGTCCGCGAAATGCGAGACCCGTTGTAGTTACGTAAGGCCCGAGCTGTTCGTGAAATGTCGCAACACGAACGATCGGCCTCCACGTCCCAAAATTTTTTCGTACTCCACTTTGGGGATCCACTACCCAACTTGACGAAAAAACTCGAATGGTGAATATGAATAAACGAAGAAACGAATATTCGTTGAGTTTCAACGTTGACGAGTTCGAAACTCCGTTTTTCGAGCGTTCTTACTTCCGGTTGTCAACTTTTATCTCCCTACGTAAGTCGTTGAAGAATTTTATTTCACTTCCTTCACCCGTGATCTTCGCAGTCATCGCGGACTTCCGAGTTCAGTCCGATGGTCAAAACTACCTACAGGAAACGGCGTTGAAGTTTGCATCGTTCGCATCGCTATTTTTTTTTTCGTTTCGTATTTTCATCGTTGTTGAACAAATGACGTTGAAATTTTCATCACTGAAACGAAACTTCGCAGTTCCATTTATTTATTTGAACAATTCAATGATGTTGAAATTCTCATCGTTGGTACTCGACGAAAATAATTTTCGTCTGTTTCCAAAATATCGTTGAAGTATCGCATTTATTAACTGACACTAAAATAATTGATTTATCATTGTCCAAATTTTGTTTAGCCCGTTTGATCGCGAAATAAACAATTTCTTTAAATTCCTCATTTTTATTATTATCCATTCACTATGATTTAGTGATTAACTTAATTACTTACCGACATAATATTATTTATCGATCTACTTTTACAATAATCTACATTCCCGGATAATTTAATAACAATCTCAAACTCCGATTCTCGAATCGGCCACAAAAAATATTACCGTTTGAAAAAAAAAAAAGTAATTTACGTTGGAAAACAGTCGAAAAAAATGTTGCAAAATTCTCATTATTACAATTTTGGGATTTTGCCTGTTTAAAAAAAATCAAACTATTCGTCTCGTCGTTCCTCCTCTCTTGCGAGCATCCGAACGAATCGAGATTTGCCCGGAGGGAGAGTGCGCGCTGTTTTTTCTGACTTTTCATTGCAACAACGTGAAAGTGACGCGTACGAGATTCCCCCACCTACCCCGTGCCTCCGTTTTTTTTTGTATAAAAAATATACACGTTGATTCGGCTGGACTTTTCACTTTTGCTTACGAATAACCTGCTCCGAGCGGTATTTATTCGTTTCTGAAATCTTGATATCGCGAGTTCAATTATCCCAGCTTTCCCGCTGTCAAAATTTCTCGTCCCTTTTTGTATTTCTTTTTTTTTTTTTTTCGTCGTTTCGTTTTTTTTTTTAATTTACTATCGTTAATTTCGCAAAATCCGTCGATCGGAAACGAGGGCTACGCTCGCAAAAACGCACGCGGAGACGCGGGCGCGTTATTATTAGCGATATACATTTGCTGATACGTAGGAAAGACGGGGCGCTCGTGTCTATTAAAACTACGGGCGAAAAAGCCACCGAACGCTTGGATAACCATGCGGAGATAAAACGTGTGATTACATCGGTTTAAACGAGGTCTCTCTCCGCGCGGGCTTCGCAACTTTCAGGCGCTCGTTTCTCTCTCTCTCTCTCTCTCTTTCTCTCTCCCTCTCTCCGCGCGCGCGCACCATCCGCGTATGTTCCTTTTTCACGTGTCCCCAACTTTATTACGGTCTCGAGTTTGTGTGTACTCGTTACGATTTTAGTCATCCAGCTTTGTATATATTTGGCTAAGCGATCGATCGATCTCTTTAGCCGCGCAGTTGTGTCATTCCTGATGAATCGTGGCGGAAACCTCACGATTAATTTTTCGTTTTCATTTTTCTTTCTCCTCGCGCTGACACGCTGATAATTGAATATATGTTTAGGTGTTGATAGGTATATAGGGAATCGACGAGGAAGAGAATAACTATTTATTTGTCTTTTTTTTTTTTTTTTTTAATGATTTATCTTTTATTTATTTTTCGGTTTATTTAGTCTCTTGGTAGTCCGTCGTTTGCTCACTTTTGTTTGGGTTTGTTCGGGCTTGTGCGCGCACTTGAGTCTTCGTAGATGTATAGACGATTTTTATTTGTATTCTCTCTTCGAGGAGCTCTATCGTCAATGCTTTCGACGGAAATGGGACGAAAAACGATCCGAATGAATTTTTGAACCATTTTTTGCTTCTGGTGAAAAGCAAGAAATGATTTTTTTTTAATTTATTGAATAATAAATAGTTTATTAAATTGGTAAATAATAAAATGTCGTAGTAATTTTTTTATTGAATCATCTTTCAGTCGTAGACAAAAAAAACGGGGATACGAGTACAGAAGGGTTTCCTGTGGTGTGTGGGATTTAATAATGTTGAATTTTGTATCGATGCAAACTTCGGAAATATTGTTTGGCTGATAATAATTCTAATTATATGGAATATTTGTTAATTACAAAGATTCTTGATTTTTGCGTAAAGTTTTTCAAAATATTGGCGAAACTTGTTTCTTTACGATGAAACATAAAAAATCCTTTTGCTATTTATTTACAAAAATCAATTCGAAAAATTTCCTTTAAATTGTCAAATCGAAAAAGTAATTGAGGAGCCAGAAAAATCATCGTTGCATTAAACGACACACGAAAGTTTCAACATGACACAATCAACGCTGCTGAAATCCCCATTCATAGCCCATAAAAAAATCACATTTTTTCAAAAATTTCATATTTTCATTTTCTAAATTTCCTCGCGTCAAATTTACACCGAAATAAAGGTTCTCGAAAACGTTTCAAGATTCAGTCACAGCGTATACGCGGCAAACGGAAAGTCGAGCGTTACGAAAAACAAAAAAAATGTTGGTTGCATTCGAAGAGCGCGTAGAATTTTCTAATTTCGATCGAAAGAGTCACAGCGATAGTTCAGCTTTCGATAATTCCGAATGCGCTTTGCGTGTAGACACATTCCTAGGATTTCTAATCGCTATCTAATTGTTTTCTCGTATAAACGACATACTTCTTTTATTTTGCCATTAAACAGACTCTGACATCTGGTAATTGGTGTTCAGCAATTTTCGTTGCTCGTGTACGTGTGTTCAAACCCACACGGCTAAATAACGTTGCGTCGTCTCGGTCCCGAAGCTTCGAAGGTGTTCGTTGACGGTTGCTGCATATAACTCCTCCACGTATGAGTGCAATTCGCTCTCGCTTGCGGTCGGTTTTACCCGTTGACGAGACACATGTGCGAGGTCTTTCATACGGGAGTATTCGTAGATTCTATACGCTCGCACACTAATCGAAGCAAAGAGCTACACGCTCGCACACAATCGAGCCACCAAAGTTCACTCACTCCGTAACCTCCTTCCAATCGAAACTATTACACACTAGACAGTGGCTCTCATTCGGCACTACCGGTACTTTTCTTTGCCCCTCCCCTCACTCCTCCTTTCTTTTCTCCTCACTTTTGACTTGGCGTCCTTCGAGCCAAATTTCTTTTCAATTTCTTTTTTATCATTATTATTATTATTATCCACTGACGTATCAATCGATGCAAATTCGTTGAAGGTGAAATTTAATTATTTTTTCTAATTATTGTTTATAATATTAATAAATATTCACAAGATTTTCGTTGATAAATCTGCTCATAAATATATACGTAATTTGAAAAAAATACTTGACGATCCAAATCCCAACGAAACGAAATTTCTTTTTTGTTTATCTTTTTTTTTTATTATTAAATATCACACAACGCTGATTCGTGTGTATCATCGAAACAACGATATTCAAAAATATTCGTATTCGTACATAAAAATTCGATGAATTAAAAAAAGAAAAAGAATCAAGTTCCCTGTAACCCAGGGATTGAAACCCTCTTATTTTCATATTAGATCGCTGATCATCGAACGATCTATCTCGTGGTATTGAATAATCCAAATACGAGTTTTCCCGGCGCGACGAAAAAGAAAACAAATCACAATATCAATTAATTTTCCAATATGATATTAAGCGTCATATTGGAACGAACATCAGGATCAATAGGATCGAGAAACTATCACACATAAAAATGAAAAATGCGTGGAAACTTGTAATTGCAGTGTCGAAAATAGGGATTGGAAAAGAATATCGAATTTTCTTTTCGTTTTTTTAGAAACGTAACATTTTTGTATATTCTTTTTTTTGAAAAATCGAAAAGTCAGAGTATCCGAAAGCTGCGGGATCTCTTGGAGCAAGGCTTCCAGGGAACCGCGCGGGGATTCGTCATCGGTGTGAAAGAAAGAGGCACGGGGCCGGTCGTCGATCCGCGAACGTCGGGTCTTTCAGCATCCATATTACACGGTGACACGCGGTGCGCGTGCACAGTGCAGCCCGCGAGCGCACGACACGCGACGCGCTCCTCGAGTGTCACGAAAGTAAAAGTAGGTACCGCGTATATGCGCGGCCACGAACTGTTCCAAACGCGTCCTCGAACGGTCGCTGCACCCCGTTCGCCCAACAAGGTGTACCACGATCGTGCTCTCTCTCTTCCCCTCGTTTTCTCTCTCCATCTCTCTTTCTCCCTCTTTCACGTCCCTCTCTCGTATCAGGCCAATCTGTTGAGTAACAATCGCGTTAGTGAACGATCCGTTTCTGTAGACAGTCCCATACAACGAGCTTAACTCTTTACAACCGCTTAATACGAGACGTCCAGTCACATCCTATATATTTATATATATATATGTATGCATATCGCGTACTCTTCGTTCCCTCTTTTACCTTCCGAAGCATCCGGAAAGTTCCATGACGCACGTCGGCGACCGTCCGAGAAATTAAGGGCTCCCGTTGTCTTCTGTGACTATATAGGTTAAGTTTTCGTTTTTGTCTCCGAGGAGTAACATCGCTGATACTGTAACAACGAAGTATTTGCAAGTGGGGCAGTAACAATGAAAATTCATCGTTTCAACTATTGATAATAATGTTTATTCTCGATTAATGGAAATCGAGTTGTACAACGGTTTTGGATCGGACGTCGTAGTTTTTGGTTTGGGTTATAGTTATTATTATTATTATTATTATTATTATTAAATTGATAAATAAATATAAAAATAGCCACGTAGCGAACTATGTTGGGTTGTGTCATAATTGAGCAGATACACGAGTACTCTTGATGTGCGGAATTATATAATTGTTATACAATAAACGATAAACTGAATTTTTCGTACAATTGTTATTACGAGATAATAATTATATGATATTTTTTTAAACGTATCCAAGTTTCTTAAGGGTTTTCTCGTTATTGTGAAATAATAACGATAAAATTGTAACGATAATCCGTGAACAACAAAAGCAGTTAAAGAGATATTATTTGACAAAAGAGATACATTCGTCCGAAGTTGTAAAACGCGTTCCAATGTTAGGCATACGTTCGTAGAATCCACTTAGGGCTCGGCTACGTTCCAAGTTCGCCAAACTTCTTGAACTTGTCCAACGGCGAACAACGACAACAACAACAACAATAATGATAATAGAGGTAGACCTGATAATTCACTAAAAGCTCATACATACCGAACAGTCCGATGCTCCGTTCACCAACCGTGGCAATTTGGCTTTACCGGTACCCAAAGTTTCCCCATTGAAAAGTCAAATCTAAATGCTCCAACAACCCCTGAGCTTCAAATGATTTTGGATAAAAGTTTCGTGTATACCGCAGTTTGCAAGATATCGTTTCCTATCTCTCTCTCTCTCTCTCTCTCTCTCTCACTCTCTCTTTCGCTCTCTTGGCTTCGGAGTGCCAGAACTTTCCGTTTCACACTCTTTTCCTATCTCGGGACGGAGCCCATCCGGAGCGAGACCCTGGGCCGCGTTCTCCAGCGTATATGGAATATTTCGCTTACGTATTCACCTCGATGTATGTCCATATATGTATATATATATATTACAAATCGGGAGCGAGCGTCTATAGATATATGCAGTGGAAACCAGGAGTAAAGCCGAGGCGAAGTGCGGTCACGGGTTTGGTCCCAGTGCGCTTCGGCTGTTGCATTGAGCAAGACAGAGAGAGAGAGAGAGAGAGAGAGAGAAGGAGAAGAAGAAAGAGAGAAAGAGAGAGAGAGAGAGAGAAATACGGAGCGAGCGGAGAGTGAGCGCAGAGTCACCTCGATAGCGAGTGTTGAACCCGGCTGAATCTAGGCCGTGTCTCACAGAAACACGCGCACACTCGCAACACATACGGGATATTGCTCCGCTGTAGCCCGTGGGATACGTACGAACCTTGCGTCTGTGCCTTACGCGGCCAAACGCGCACACACACGCGCGCACACATACACGAATATCTAGGAAAACACACGGAATCTCGCGCTTGCACCAATCGATATATACGTAGACGCAGTGACACAAACACAGTATCACACTGACGTATACACATAGAAACACACGAAATCGTGCATCCTCGACCTGTGTGCATCCGTGTACGTGTGCTTGCGCGTGGAAACGCGCTCGCGGAATCTCCGTTCCGCTGGTGTCACTGTTCACACAGTTTTGCGGATGTGTCCGGACGCACTTTTGGTCGATGGCTGTATAGGTGGATCCATGGACCACTCGCAAACAACTATCGGCAGATTTTACCTCTCCCCTTTGTGACAACAAAGCGCAATGTTTGTATTCCTCGTCTATGTCTATGTCTGTGTCTATGTAAAAGCGAATGGCCGATATCGCACCGGGTATATCACTCTCATTGATTTTGCACCGTTGGGGCTGCCGGTTATTCCAGCCTCCACTGACGATATCACTCGGTATCGATAAACATTCGTACGGGAAAGGGGAACGGAATATTTGTAGCCAGAAAACCCGATGACTCTTTTGTTCCAACCGATAACGAGATGGGCACCAGGGTACACCAGGAGTCAAGGATATCTCAAATATCGTGTTATATTTCGGTATTCGATATCCTCCGATATTTTTGGTATCGACAATTGTTTTGGAAGCGACGAGAATTTTGGGATAGCATTTCGAGGAATATGATTATTGGTGAACGATGGGAATACGGACGTAGATATTCATACCTTCGGTATCATTGATTATTACGAAATTATAATTCTTGTCCAGGTTCCTTTTTTGTTGGATTTAGGTACCGAGATGGAAATTTGGTTGATTGTACAAGGCTGTTAGTAGTTGTTACGATATGGATCAAGGATTTATCTAATGTGGTAGGAACTCGGTGTCTTGTCCAAAGTATTGGGTATTAGATTAGACAGAAAAGTGCGTTGTTTAAATGGAACGCTATCGTTTTTGTTATCTCAGATGATATCTGGATAGGCTCGTCTGACGTTTTGAATATTTCTTTATGATAATATCGAAGTATCTATGTATCGTTACGATTAAGTATCTTTTCAGGATTCAATTGGAATGATATATCTAACGTATTTAAGGTAAATCCTTAATCCATAACGCGTTATTTAAGATGGTACCGGAGTATATTTTCTAAAAGTACTTTGGTACGTCTTAGTCGATACAGAAGATAATTCAGGTGGGAAGAAGTTGAGACATACTTGAGTGATACATTTTTTATCAGCTGTTACAATATTTAAGGATATTATTTAACACTTCGTTGTAATAATAAAGGCGTACTCCAGTGTTTTATTTAATGTCATTTAGATATTATCAAAAATGTAACTTTTATTCAAATTATTAAATATATATTAGCTAAGATAGCGAACGACAAAGCTGAAAAGGAATTGCATTTTTACACACGAATGACTGAGGATCTTTAATCGAAAATAATATGCGAGTATTTCTTCTAAAGGTACATCAATATTAGATCTGATCTGGAGTATCGAATATTCATTAGCTGAAACAGGATAAAATTTTCTAACCGTTCATCCTCGAATGCCGGTTATTTCCGAAAAAGCACGAAGTAGGAACGAACTCACGAGCTTCGATAAAACATTTCAACGAATTACCTATCGGAGCATTGGATTTTGGCATATTCTAAACCCACACACTCGCAGCCAAGCTTCTGAGGCGTTTTCTTCTAGCTGGATCCGCTCCTTGTTTCTCCTCTTCGCAGCTTCTCGGATCTATTTTCAATGCGCTCTCTCGCCAATTAAACTCGACTATGGGGCGACATCTTTATTGTAATCGGAACGCCCGCGAGCGTTTTGTTAACGCGGTTTATTCCGAGACCGGCAATGTCGATGACCCTCCTCCCACCAGGCTCGCTGCAACGTTCTCCCTCTCGTTCTCAGCTATTCACCTCCTCACCTCACCCCCCGGCTCACTTACCCTTCCGGCTCCTCGTTGTATCGCAATTGCACACTTTCGCGGTACCGATTCTCCAGCCTCCGTTCTCCTGTATCTATCCAAACGCATTTGATCCTATTTTTTACATCGGTACGTATCAACCTCGAACTCCTTCGAGCACGGATTTTTCAGGGTGGCTTTATGTACTACTATATACCTATAGATATTTAATAAAAACACTGTAGGTAGAAAGTCTACATTAGATCCTAATTGGATCACGCATTGTTTTCACGAGGTCGAAATTATGATCGATGTAACCCACCGAATGTTTCTTTCACCTCCTTCTATTTTTATACAAAATCACTTACTCCCTGTTTCTGGTTAAAAAAAAAAGCGAAACAAGAATATAAAAGTATGCTCCCAGGATTTTCGCAGACTAAATTTGAGAAAGGAAATTTGCTGAATTGAAAAAGATAAATATATCGGTGCATCCGCCCAATGCAAATCTGCACGTTTCGCTAGTGTGTACTATTTTCTCCAATATTTTTCCAGTTACGAAACTCGTATGAACAAATTCGTTCAAACAAATAAAAAAAACCAAATTCAATCCATCGTTGCAAGCTTCAGCCCAATTGATCCCAATGGGAAATCTCATTTAGAATCCAACTTAGAATTGTAACGTTTTACCAGAGTAATAAAAAAAAAAAAAAAATCGCTTTTCCAATCCTTTGGATTTTAATTAGGTAATAGGATCATTTCTTCACTTCCAACCAATTCTGTTTTCATCCCCCCCCACCCGGCCATTCTTTAGTCGATAGACACCTATAAGATAAACTCATCGGAGCGCAAGCACGAATTCGATGACCAAAGGGCAAATACTGCGTTGTCTCTTCACGAGCAAAGCTTTTTTTGTTTTTACAAGTGACCGATCCAGACTTGCTTCGTATTCAGGGCAGTGAACTCGGTCCTAACCCCTCGAATGTTTCTCACCACCCTCATCCGAGCCCTCCTTTTACGAGGTTTGGACTTGCGACGAGGTTCGTCGCAGTTGGAATTTTATCGACGTCGTTCACGCAACGCGTACGATTCTTTTCGTTCCCCAGGAGAAAAGCGTAACGAGCTTTAGGGTGCATAGCCTTGAAGGAGGGTGCGCACCCAAAGTTTCGTGCGTTCGTAGATCGATTGACTCGAGAGGGTGGAACGCGCACGTACCAGCGACGAAGGGTGGGATGGGGAGAAGCCACGGGGAGAGCGCGTTAGCCCGGACAACTCCTGACCCGGGGTCGTTGTCCTCGGTCGAGCAAACTCGCGCGTTTTCCGCTTCCCACATAGACACGCTTTTGCCTGTGTCTACACGTATACCAAGTTTATACAAAACTGGCCCGCGAGCACAGTGTCGATCTCTCTCTCTCTCTCTCTCTTTCACTCCCTCGCATCTCCGTGTCGACCTCCCCACTTCCACTTTTCCACTTCCCACGTGAACCTCATCGTTCTCCAACCCTTCGTGTATATAACCGGAAGAACGAGCGCGCTCTCAATTCCGCCGGGAAATGCGACGCTTGTTCAATTTATCTCGGCCAACCGAGATGCGGTTATATATTTATATACGTGTACAAAAAAAGAACAAAAATAGGAGAACCGAACTCCCTCAACTTGCCCCGAGCATAGGTATCTCGGAAATGATGAAACAATTCCAACCCCGCTTATGGGGGAACGGTTACGAGCCGAAACAAAAGTAGGGGGATGATAAATGGCCACGATAGATTACGGGGGAAACTGACTTATGTAAAGGACGGTATCAATCCGCTTCTTCGTATTTTTCGTGACCGACCTATTCAATCGATCGCCGATACTTGCCTTTCGAAAAAGGAATCCCTGATTTATTTATTCGGTACATCATCCAATCAGCCTTAAATCTTGTTCGCTTATGATTTTTTTTTTTTTTTTTCGTTACAGCCGAGAATCCCCTCAAACGTTGCGGTGAATCCTTGTTAGCGATCGGTGGAACAAATGCGCGAAAAGAGTTAAACGGTAGTAATAGAAGTGTAGAAGTAGAAAGTATCAAAAGAGGAATGGGAAGCACGAAAACGCATTTTTCGTTGAAATTCAATGCTGCGACATCCAATGAAACAACGAAACAACCGTGAGAATACTTTTCCAGAAATTTAGGTTGTCCATTGATAATCCTAAAAAAACTTTGAAGCTTAACGTATTCGTAGTTTTAACATTTTAAAAAAATTATTTGGACAGTCGAACAAATTTATTGTTGTTAGTGTTCATTTATTATTAAAGATACGAATTTCAATGTACGTTCAGGAGGTATTGTGATTCACGCAGTGAAACGTCATTTTTGCCTCGGGCGATCAGCAACGGCGTTACGCATACTCGCAAGCTCATTCGAAGCAAAGTGCGCGTAAACGGAAACGCATATCGACAGGTTCTTTCGCGAGTTCCCGATGCACTGTGAATGCCGCTTTGGCACGCGTTATTCTCGCAAGCCCGTCGCTTCTAAAGTACATCACATCCATCCCGAATGAACCTCATACGTGTCAATAACGCGGGAACAATCGGCTGATGAGATCGCCCGGTTTGCAACTCTCCTGAAAGTTGATCAAATTGAAAGAAACTTCGTTGAGTTGATTTTTTTAGTTTCTTTAACTGCCTGACATTACCGGAAACGTTGAATTGGCGGTATTAGGCTTGCTATGATGCACATCACTCGGACATCATAGCTCACTGTCAAAGACCGTTGGGAAGCGTTACATTCCGCGGTTTATAACAATCTCTCGCATTCTCCGTGCTCAGACCGCTTCGAATTCTCTCTCGGATCGCCAGACTCGAAACTCGGCTGAATCGCTGAAATTTACTTCCGGATGACGATGCCCGACCGAATTGAAGATCGCTTCGTTGGAATTTCATGAAGATTACTTTTGTTTTTTTAAATTGCAGATTTTTTTTGTTTCGTTCTTTGAACGTTTCGTCACTATATTTTTAGTCGGTAGTTGTTTTTCGAGTTGAGCTTGAAAGAGAAAGATTTCGGTTTGTAAAATCGAATAAATGAAAAATAATGATTTTCACTTGGGAAAAGGGAAATCGGTACAACGTCAGAATTCAACATCGTCAAAGTCAATCGATGTTACATTTACTTTCGGATTCGTGATGAAATTTTCAGCATTGGAATCCTACGATATTGAAGCTCGTATCTTTGGAACCCAAAAGAATGGACGATCAAACATCTTCCACGAATTTCGTCTATGAACATGTAAATGTTTTATTTTTAGATTAATTATTTGTTAATTTGAAATCTACAGGTCACATTTATCAAATGGAATGTTGCAAAATAAATGAACATAAAACATAACTTTCGTTGCGTTAAAATCATGAGACCTGCAGTACCGTTGCAACAAACGTTAATAAATTTTCCATTCCTCGATCTTCGATTACGTTTTTTTGGTGACTGAGATTACACTCCTCATCCAATCGATTCTTCTAACCCTTACTACAGACTGGTAACCAATTAAACCAGAGTTATACATCGATACAGAAATGAAAAAAAAAAACGGGAAAACGAAATTTCTGAGGATTCCCACGATCCGAACGGATCTGAAAACTGAAAGAAATAGAATTGGCGTTTGCCACGTTGAATCTTTTTCAGTACTCGCGTACGTTGAATTAATTAAAGTCAGCGTTGATACAAGAAACGGTTGATGGGTCAACGAATGATCATTCGACAAGTAATCCTACGAGTTTGCCATTGGGATTGGAAATTCCGTTGATTCTGAAGGTACCTGAGAGAAGGATCGATCGTCGTGTACCAACCGACTCGTTTATTCACCGCGAAACAAGCGTTCAGCGTAATTGTGTAATGTCGCGTTGGGTTGCATTTGTATCGTAACTGCATCGCCGATACTCGAAACAATCGGACAACTCGATACGGATAGAAGCAGCAGGGGATAAGAGAGATCGAGAGATTAGCAAGAGTTAGGGTTCGCCCGCGTATGGTATCGAGTCGGAAAACAATGCCACGTTTAATGCCACATTTGCCTCGGATCGTGGCAGTCAACGAGACCGCGGGGGCTCCCAGGGTAACCGTGCAATCGAAACACCAGCCCCGCACTAACGGACAAATGGGCCACGCGCGTTCGAGCCTTCCCGTGTATAAACGTTGGAGCAAGTACAGAGTGTAGACTTCGCCGCTAATGAATTACGCAACGTGAGAGGCCCTCGAACGGGGTAATGCGCCTGTTGCGCGTATTACAGATATCCTAGCGATTGCCGTAACCGATGGACAATCGGTTGAGCAGGCTCCCTCCGGGCCTACGGATTTCGCCACGTTTCGCAGTGATTTTGAAATCGGCAATCGATTTTTTCCAGGAAGTATCTTTATTGCCTGGCTGGCTGATGAGGCAACCGGTGGAAAGTTGAAGAAAAAAAGAAGATAAAAAAAAGTAGAAAAACAGAAAACATCATTGAGTGAAAAACGAAATCGTGAAATTTAAACGCTGAGTACTTCCTGCAAAGTTGAGGTTTCCCGCCGCGAAATTACGATCTCATCAATGCGAGAATCGCGACGGATACCTCGAGAGATCAACGGAGAGGACGGGAAGCGAACAATCATTCTCCCAATCATGTAATCATATTAATAAATGTGGAAGAAAAGAGTTTTATCTGATGCAATAAGGGTTTCGAGTGGTGGTGTGTAACGTCAAGACCGAATGTAAATTCCAATTCGAAAGTTCCTTATTTCGTAACGCGAGCAGTCCGGGTTCGACGCCCCCCCGAGAAACTCTTGCACTGTATCACGCTGCAACCGCACCGCTGCGTCTCCTCTACCTACCGTCTCTGCTGACTCGTTCCTCGCCTCTCGCTGATGTCGATTTGTACGTATCGCAGCACCGGCGTCTATCCTCCAACGGGGACGCTGCAATTTTCAACTCCCTCTTGCCAAACGAGATTAACGCGACCGAGCGAACGCGTCTCGACCCCGAACCTGCCAAAAGGGCAGATGCAATATTCGCACGTTCCAGACCTATCAACCCGAACTAACCTTTGCCGCGGATTCGCAACCCCTCATTTTACGTTTCTAATTGAAATCGATCGATTCTCCCACGCGATAATCAAATATCTCTCGATCGAATTCGCGTCGAAAGCAATCAAGATTTACTTGCCCGTTACTGCTAGTGACAAGGTGAGTCGGTGCACGGGAATTACTACCGAAGCCTCAAATATCCAAAAGAATCGATGAATCTTTATAAAAATGGCCAGCGTTAATAAAAAAAAAGTCTTTGATCCAAAAAATCGACAAAAGATCCTTCGCCTCCCGGATGAACCGACGAAAATCCAATCCCAAAGCTACAAAAAAAGAACAAAGTTTTCGACAAGAACTTCTACGTCAGATTCGAAAGGTCGAACGTCAGGAGTCGATGAAGCAAAGTTCGACAAAAAGATACTCGACCCTACGAGTCTTCCTTCTCTCCGTCCTAGGAAAGAAATGGACCAGCAACTTCTTCGTACACGAAAGGTATGGGTTTCCCGATCTACGGTGGAACGTACAACCAAACCTGAGGAAACTTTTCACATTTGCCAGTGTCAGAGCGGTGCCGTGCCTGGATTGCGAAAAGGACGATGAGAGCAGGAGCAGTGATTCGCGAGTCCGCCTTGCCCTTTTCGTTTCGAGGTGCCCGAGGTGTATCGACATCGGGAGATTTGTCGGCGCCATCATCGCGGTGGGGACATATTTGCGCGGCTCGCGTTGGGAGACTTTTCGAGTAGGTCGGAGATCCGCGAGTATGTAATACGTACGGTTGTTGCCTAACTGTGCACGAGCGCAACGGGCGCAAATATGGTGGTAACTCTACCGTCTGATCTCTCGTGAGTCTAACGCGTTGGCGAGATTACAGAAGTACCTACCTGATGTTATGTACACACTTATAGATACTTGGATATATGAAATGCTACATACATCGGTAATGATATCTCGATCGAAAGCCGAGACACGTTTTACCTCGCATAACGCAGAAACCCTCTCCCCTCCGCTGGTTCCCTTTACCCCGTTACACGTATCGAGAAAGTCTCGAGTGCGCGCGCGCACACACACACGCACGGGTGTCAACGACAAACGATTTACGTGCACCGTTAGAATTTAATCCGTTTCAGCGAGAGTTCTCCCCGGCCGAGTTATACGCTCTCGTAAATCGCGATCCCTCGAGCAGCCTCGTTTTCCCGGAGCTCGACAACTGCCTGCCGGAGTTGATCTCCGAGAGCGCCCCCGCGCGCGGGTTCACTGTACCGTGCGAACTATTCTGGGACACGTGCATATCCGTAGCTATCCATCGATTTCTCGAATCGTGCACTACCCAGTATCATCGGCAGCTAAAGAGGTCTAGGGTCCAAACAAAAATTGTCGTCAACTCGAATGGTAGCTTTTGGAGAGAGAGAGACTCCCGCGAATCCCCGAAAACTGAGGCTTTGGAGATTTTTTTGGAGAATGTAAAATCTTAGCGACTGTTGAATACTTCATCGGCGACACGGGTCATGGAACCTCCTGAAGACATCTTACGGAGCGAAGTAACTGTTTAGAATCGTTTTGGACATTTTTTTGTTTCTTATTCCCAACAAATATCCCTAGAGAGTGATTTAGTTCTGTAAATCTCCGAAAAGTCATCTTTTCGAGACATTTTTTTAGTGACTTCAGGGACCGGTAGGGGATGAATAATTAATCAGCGACAGGAGCTGTGGAACCTCGTAAAGAATTGTTACAGAGCGAAGTAACACTCTCCAGGGTGTTTTTGGAAAAGGCGAGCGAAGGAAATTCCCAAAAAGTCTCTAGGGCGTTTTTTCAAAATGGCTTTTGGAGTAACTAACTGCTCAGAGACTTTAGAAGCTCCGATGCCTGAGGAAAACCCTAGGAACGTTTCCGACCCCTTGGGAATGTTAATTCGCTATCGACTTTTTCGCGACGAAGATGGGTAACCGTGCAGGGACATTTTGGAGAACGTGGCCAAAGAAGAACTTCCGGAAAAACGGGCTTCCCTTATTTCCCCGAGGTACCATCAAGTACGTTTAGAATTCTCAATTCAATCGGCCAATTTCTCATCTTGGAATTCAACGATGAGTTTATCAATTCGATATAAGGCGTTCAGCGATCCGTTCGATTCTCAAGTACTCCAGCGAAGCGGCTGAAGTGGTTGACGACGATGATGATGCAACAAAGTACAATTGCATGGAAAGTCTTTGGCCCGAAGAGAAAGCAGCGTAGACTCCCACTTTCATGAGTTTTGTGCAGTTGCACAGGCTCACGTCCGGTGGCTTCTAATAGGCGAATATTCTACTGGTGGTAGCACGCGATTGAAGGTGGCCACATTGGAGCCAAGGGCGCGAGGCGTTATTCGTTGAAAACTAGGATTTACCGATGAATGCTTTAACCTCGGAGGCTCTTTCGTGATGTTGAAGTACTTTCGCGATGGTCGATGAAACGAGTGTAATGTTAAACGAGCCTGTAACGTTTCTATGAAAAGCTAGGTCGAATAAGGTAACGGTACCAATGCTCGGACGAGTCTGACTGCTCGGATATTAGTTGGAATGTCTCGCTATATTAGCAATATACGTGGAAAGTAACGAAATGAATAAATAATAATAATAACATGTACAAACATTGGAAAACGAACACTGATTCAATTTTCTATTATTCAATATATTAATATATATATATATTTATATAATTAAAAGTATTCAACTGTCCAGTGATTCATTTATGCGTTCCGAAAACTAAAATTTACGAGATTGATGGAAGTTCCGGTAAATGTCTTTAAAACCAATCCTCAAATGAATAATAAATTCTTCAACTTCAACAACTCTTAACGATCCGAGCATTGGTACCGTTTACCTTAGTCGTCCTTTGATTAGACTGGTACCAGGAAGATTCCTGATCAGAATGTCATTCAACGCGAACGTTATTGCATCAGATCGTTCAGCGTCAACTTTTCAGAATCAATTGTTCCAGAAATTAAAAATTGATGTTCAACCATAGATCTTAACAACTGAGCCCGTCTGCCACCAACATTCTTCAGGCTGGTAGAAAGATCCTGTTTTTTCTTCGCTCAAACGGATTAGGCAAAGTTCCGTTTGATCAGTGGTCACGAGTTTTCCATTGGACTTGCACCGCCCGTGTCGGTCTAATGCAAAGTCTTCTTCAGCTCCGCGCTGATTGACCGCCGTGTGCCCATTACGAACAACTCGCGCATCGTAGTAACAAATCTATGAGGTAACATCGCGCAAGTATTTCCACAATCCAGAATCTCACCGAGAACCGACGAAGCTTGAATGAAATAATCCGTTTTTGCAAACCGGATTCTCACTCCGACCTCTACCAGCACCGTCCGCTTCGCTCGTCTCTTCCACTCTCGGTGAATCCGTTTCAGCATTATTTTACAATGCGCGATTCCGTCAAACGTTCTACGGCAATCATCCTCGTTTTACGAGGTCAAACACCACGGATACGTACAGCAACGTCTCTTTCAGCTTGGGAAGATCCTTTCTTTTTCATCGCACAACAGACCCCCATTGACTTTGAGCAAAAGTTTCCATGTTCTGAACTATTCTGTGATTTGATTTCGTTGGTCAGCTGTGGAAGGCTTCGTAGCTTTGATGAAAAATTCTTAAAATTGGACGAAGCTTACATCAGTGGATAATCAATTTTACATTTTATTTACCGAACGCTATTAGATCTAGGATTACTGGAATGAAAACTTTAAAGTTTTCAACAGAGGAATACCAAAAAACTGATTTTTTTTTTAATTATCCAAAGTTAACACATACAGAATCAAAATTTCATCCCTCCGAAGACACGCTGGACCAAATCGATGCATCCATTAACTTTGGATACAAATGTGTCAACGTCCTCGATCTTGAACGGGACTCCAGCCCTCGAACTATTATTTATTTCACTCGATGATTTCAAGATTCCAAACCGTATAAAATCAAATTAGAAAGAATACAAAAAAAGAATTCAAATGAAAAATGAAAAAGTATCAAATCACATCCAAAGCGCGTCACCGCAAAACTTCGCTTGGCAATATAAATAAATCAACAAAGTTGCGATATTTTCATTTACCTATGTTAATTATCATTTTTACCACGTTACCTTTTTTTCTCTGGTAAATTCATTTCTCCCAAGTTATCTACAACGTTCGAAGTATGTTTCCGAATTTTTTCATCGCAACCGGACTGACATTTTATTCGAGACAATTTTTGATTTCAAAAAACAGGGTCAAACCGACCCAGTACGACCACCATGGAATTCCATTTCGGAAGTGCAATAATTGGAGAAAGAAAAAAAAATTCCCGTTGCGTAAACGGAATCTGTGGCAGCCGATTTTGGTGAACGATAAAAGTGACGAAGTAAAAAAAGGAACTTTCGTTGAATACGAACGATACAAACTGCGACATCGGGTTGGTGATTGAAGCTGCTCTCTCCCGTGGGTTGAAACTCTAACCAATACCGAGCGTCGATGACCCCGTTACAGATGGGCAACCCGTGGACGTCGAGCTGTCAGTTCACTAGAGATTGACACGAATTTCCCCTTTCCTAGTCTACGCTATATATACATCTATGTATATATACATACACGTGTGTATAGACGTTTAACTATCTGGTATTCCACGCGAACGAGCCAACTCTGAGCAGCCCTTGAGAAGGAAATTCGTTACGTCCCGTATATATCCGTGAGTTCGTTACGTCAACGTTCCTTTCCGTCTCGCGGTTGATTTTTCGCCTCTTCCAAATTCCATTACGCTTTTAAACAATTATTCCAAGTACGAAGTCGAAAAAAGAAAAAAAGAACAATAAAAAATAATAAAAAAAAAAATAGCTTATTTTTCATTAGCGAACCGGCGTTCGTCTCTTTAGTTCGTACTTTTCTGTAGATCACGGAAAGACTCTTCGATTTTTTTTTCTCTCCCACGTAGAGCGGTCAATTGCCCGAGCGTATTTCACGCGTTGGAAAAACGAATAACGAGAGAGAATCCGAGAGACCGCTTCGCTGTTCGCGAATACGACCCGTTGGGAACGAAAAGAACAAAAAAAAAAACTGCTACTTTCGAATGGTGGCTAGATAAATGTGCATCGATAAATTAAACGCTTCGCTGCACACATAAGCGTGTTTCGTCTTGTTCGTAATTGTGCCGGGACGAGAACAATGTTGCACCGCGGTCCGGACGCTTATCAAGCCCACTGATTGACACATATGCACGGAAAAGTGTAAATATATAAATAAACAAGTATTTATATATTTGTCTGCGAGATACGCAGAGTTAAACGAACCGTTCGCCGATCCCCACCCACTTGAATTTAATCGACGATTATTGCCTCGTTATTTGAGTCATGGAATTCACGATCTTTCGTAAAATCAATTTAATATTTTAAAACAATTATTAATACGAATTAATCAATCGTTAGTCGCTATTAATTAATGAGTACACGAAGTTCCAAAATACGAGGGATTTATCGCTCACGCTTTATATTTAATTAAACAATAACCGTTGGCAAAATAATTGAAAAGAAATCCTTATGAAAAGTAAAATTGAAAAAAAAAAATGAATTTGTAATAATTATCAAAATTTCAATTCAAGTTTTTCATTTATTTTGCTAGTAAGAAAAATTAATTTTCATTATTTTACGAATCGTTTTTTTTTTTGTTCAATCCTCCCAAATGATACCGTAAAGTTAACACGGTAAAGTCTCAGTAACGAATTACCTTATTTACTTGCAGTAATTTTAAACAATGAGTAAATAATTGTCACCCTCGTGGTAAAAATATTTTTTACTCATGAATACGCGAATGCGTTTTGATTTATTTATATATAATCAATATTACGTTAATACACGAGTAAAACGAATATACATTTTTATCTACATATATAAACGAATTAAAAAACGTATTTATATAAATTAATGGGAAATATATATTTATATATATATATATGTGCATTACGTCCTCGTGGCACAAGTTTAAGCGGCGTTAGTCGCACGCGTTAGATCATGCAATTTGAGTACCGCTGTATCGTACAAGGCCTTGCAAGACGAGAGTGCATTGCGCCCTGGTGTGCAAACAGCTACTCCACCACAGAGGGATATACACAGAGATATACACGGGGCACACATTCGCAGTCGTTGCGATCTCCTCAAATGCTCCCGCAAGTGCAGTGCAAGCTCTCCCTCTCGCTCTAACTCCCTCCCTCTTCAAGATAGAACAGCTTGGTCTAACGGAGTTTATACGGAGAGACAGAAGATCGAGCACCAATGTACTCGTACGTACATTTGCCTCCAATTCTATCTCCCTGTTGCTCCTTACTTCCAAGCTTCTCCATCGTTTCGCTCCGAATCTTTTCAGTTCTCGTTTTCTGCGTGAACCTCCCTCCCTCTATTTGCTCTCGTACTTTTTTTTCTCGGAGCGGAGGCTTGTAGCCAAAACCTCTTGATTCGTAGCGAAGGATGAACCAGACGAGAAGAAACCGCCAAGACCGATACGGAAAATTCATTCTTTCCTGATTTATGGGGTCACGTTGACAATTTCATTGTTCAAAGACAACGATGTGTTTTTTTTGTCGTTTCTGAATTTTTAAAAAAGCTTTTCTTTTCTTTGATAATGAAAATAGTGGTTGAAAAAAAAAAACAATTTTATTTTTTTTTCAATTACTCAAATATATTTGTGACAAATTTTTGAGTAATTGATAATAATAAAATTTCGTTTTGCTTTCTAACGATGCAAGCTTGAATGTCGTTAAATAGAACGTTATTTAGAGAGTCGTAAATACAAAATTCATCGTTCGGTCGGTCGTTTTTTATTTTTTCAATCGATTTTCTATTTACCTTCTCTCGATTATTTATTTTTTTATTCATCAATTATTTCTTTTTTATTTACCTTCCCATTCTTTTTTTTTCATAATTATTTCTTTTTTCTGTAATAAATCTTTTCATTCTTTTTTTCAATAATTATTTTTTTATTCGACCGAGAATGTTAATTCCACTTTGACACCTGCGGGGAAACCCGTACGTTCACTTGCCCGAAAACGATGCACCGCAAATCGAAGTTTATTTTTTTAAAACTCGTCATAAAAATTCGACGCATAGCTGCTGTTGGTGTCCAAAAGTACGCATCATCCAACGAGTATTTCAATGACTTTCGTAATAAATTTAAACCTATCGTCGATTACAATAATTAAACTCGTTACGTTTAACGAAATCATTCATTTAAATACGCTTCGCGAGAAATGGCCTCCTCTAATGCAAATCAATTGAAGATACGCGATTGAAGAAACTAAAGCGTCCTTGAAAGAGCCAGTCGTGCTGATAGCCAATTTAATGTAAGTGCTAAGGGATCAAAATATACTTTCTTCAAATACATATATAGGCATGGAAAGAGATGGAGAGAGAGAGAGAGAAAGAGAGTTCTATACGCGAGTACGCAACTATAACTGACACGATCAACCTTCCCCACTGCACCGCATGAGCCGCGTGTTTCGCGCGCGCGCCCCCGTTAACGAAGGCCGCGCGGCCGACGAACCATCGAGGACGGGGTGAGCTGGCTCCTCAATGCGCTCTCTGTTGCAGTTGCAGCTCGCTATTCTATGCGGCACTACACGGCCGTTCGAGAGCGCTCCGGGCAAACCGAAGTTCTGCCGGTCATTTCGGCGCACTCTTGTAACGCCTTTCAATTCGCTCAACGAGATCACCGGACTTCAACGAGTTCGAATAAACCTGGTCTGAATGACAAAAAAAAAAAAAAGAAAAAAAAAGAAAAGATAAACAATTATTCATGAATCACTGCGAAAATGACGAATATTGAAAAAAATAATCGTTGATGACAAACCAGGCGTTTCGAATTTTCAGAAAATGCGACGACGCAGGTTCACCTTAATTGCAATATTTATTGTAATAATTTTTTTTTCCGTATATATTTTTTATCGCTACTTTGGAAAAAATTGTTTACGAGGATTTTTCATCGGTAAAGAAAAAAAAAGATAATTAAACAGTCTGGAAAAATTGGAGTATTGTATCTCGGGAATATTGAGAAATATTAGATCCGCACTTTGCAGCAAATCTCTACCAGCTTCTCAAAAATTCGAGTTTGAATTTAAAAAAAAATTTTTTTTTGTTTAACATTTCTCGTGTACGAGAATAATTCAGAGGTATTCCAGAAACGTCGGGTATGGGGTAGGGTGAGAAACTCTTGAAAGTCCATTGGTCTGGAATGTCCTATATTTAGGGGAGTAATTAATATTGTACGGAGCGAGGTATACAATAATCGATTTCTTCGGTTCTCTTAATAGACGGAATATTATTTATGAGTGTCTATCCGTGGCTTAAAGTGCAGGATATGCTTTACTGCCGTTCAACGTCGTGTATGCGATAAAGGCGATAATTTATGTCGATAAAAATGCTCCGTCTGTGAGGACTCTGTCCCTGTTAGTCACGCTGACACGCGAAAACAATTAATTCAATATCCGATCACATTTATTACCGTGTCGTTGAATAATTCACCTTTAGAAGTGACGCTGGGCTTTGCATCCCCGGAATGCAGTTAAATATAAATCTTTGTTCGATTTTTCAATATTTCGTGATAAATCGAAAGTGCAACGACCGCAGAGATTTTATTGGTATTTTTAATGAAGGTTTTTCAATGCGGAGCAAAACAAATTTGCGTGGAGAAAAAAATAAATATTACGAGGAGAATTACAACGTCCGGAAATAATTATTCAATACCGGAAGTTGGGAGAAAATTAAGATGAGAAAGTTTCGTATGCTCCGATACTACCGTTCTTCCCCGTTTATTCAGATTTCACTTATCGTTTGACGAAAAAAAATACGAGATTTTCTGAAGTGCGGGGAAATTTTATTTCCGATTGACAAATATATCATTTACGAATGAATCGGCAAGAAAATCCAGTTAAAAAAAATATATAACATATTATAAAAACAATATATAACATATTATCATATAATATATATACACATACAAATAATAATATAATAAATATAAAAAGTGTAAAACTTCCAATTACGATCCAACGATCCATTTTATAAATTCATTCTAGCAAATATTTTCTCTTAATAATACATATTTACCATCAAATCCCGGGTGCTCTATATTTTCAATAATACCTTGGCAATCATTCGTTACAAAAAGCCGTATAATTTCAGCTTTTGAACAAATAGGTGAATAAGTAAATAAATCATTCCGCATCGTTCGTGACGTTTCGAATAAATTTTCTCGGGTGTGAAAAGTCTTTCGGTGTGAAAAGTCATCGTGGAGACGGCGAGTAGGAAACTTCGTAAATTTTTGGCGCAAGCGCGGTTCTCGATTTACCGTAACTCACGAGAGAAGTGTACTCGTTGAAAACAGAGTCCGCGAACGTCGACTCGGATCTCCTTCACTGTCCATACGGAACGTACATAAATCATATCAGCATGGGTAACCTAAGAAGAGGAGGGGGGAGGGGGAGGGAAGCAACGGGCTCGGTGATTTCTCGCTAGCCCGCGATCGTGGACCCTCCAACCCTCTTGTCGCCACGAGAGGAGAGCAGGCATGCGCCCTCGATTTCGAAGGCTGATCGTACGTTGAACTCGCTTTTTCCTCTCCCTCGTTTGTCCCTCTTTCTCCCGTGGAAACTGCAGCTCTCGGGCGCAAATAAGAGAGCATCGAAGAAAGGGGAACGACGACGGAAACGGCGAGGGGGGACTGGGGGGGGGGGAGGGAGGAGCGTCAGAGAATCGGCCACTTTCTTTGTTGTTGCGGCGCCATTTTTACCCCGAACATCCGCGGACGTGGTAACAATCTAATTACGAAGAGTTATCGTATCGCAAATAAATCAATGGATTCCTGAGCTCTTCGGTAAAACCGCAAACGTTACCGCACGAAAAAGGAAAATTCAATCGGGTTTGTTAAACGCGTTTACATCTGTAGATCTTGCAATTTGTTATTGTAAATTCTCGAGTCGATGAATTTAGGATTTGAGTTGCGTTTGCGTAACGCACTTAAGCGTGCATTATTCAGGTACTGCGAAATACGTGAAAAAATAGCTTAAAACACGATCGGTATATCGGTCAAAATTTGGGACTTACGCGTTTCCCGGGTTATCGATAAAACAGTAGTTACGTGTCGAAGTTCAACGCTGCTCGATTATTCGAAAGTATTCAGCGAACGCGTTTCAAGTTTTTGTAACGTTTTTAAACCCCGTTGTCTCAAGTGACGAGTAGAATTAAGGGAGGGGGGGGGGGGTGATTTTTAATCAACGCGTGTAACTTTTGTAATCGAGAATTATTCATTTTTGAGCGTTGTAGAAATAACAGCTCTCGTTTTTCAGCGCGTTTCGCGTTGATATCGTTTCGTAAAATGTTGCACCGATTATTTAGGAACTTTGCGAATAGCTTGGATGAAATTTGAATTTTTAAATCGAGGTTTCAGTCGAGCTCGATAATCCGGGTTTGACAATATTTTATTTCGGGTATCTCTTTTATAAATTCAGGCATCGAATTCTTCACGGGCCTCGGGTCGTAATAAAATAATCTTCAATTTCCAATAAAAAAAAAAAAAAAAAAAAATCCAAAAATAACGATCGGCAGTTATATCAATAAATTGTCGAGATAAAGGCGAAACGTCTATATCGACGAAACGAGAAGTATAAATGGATAAGAGGTAGTGCACGGTACCACCGCGCCGTCGAGTGAGTCTTCTAGATTATACGTTACGTATAGATGGAGCGAGAGTGAGAGAGAGAGAGAGAGAGAGAGAAAGCGAGGGAGGGGGAAAAGCTCGCGAGAGAAGTGCGCGAGCGCGGAGGCACGGAATCCACGAGCGAAAATTTCGTCCTCGACGGTTCATCGGCCTGTCCTGCGTATCTGGGCCGCTTGCAACCGAGCGGAGCTCTATCCACCACCACCACCATCTATCAGCCTCTTTATCATAATTCATTCGGGCCAAACTGGCGTATCACTGTATAGCGTTATAAATCGTAAACCGAGGGCGTGTGGGTGTGGACTTCGCAACATTGCTGATGTTTCTCTTCTCTCGAACTTGTGTCCTACACCGCCGTACGAACGATTTGTAATCCGCGAAGGATGCCAGGTTGTACCTCTCTTTCGTACGCTACGAGATAATAAATGAAGAAAGACACTTTTCAATTACGGATCTACGTATCGCTGCGAGTATTTTCTTTTAATATGTTCGACTGATTAACAATCGATTTTTATGAGAATTCTTATATATGTAGTTGTTAAGAGTACTTTTATACATTTTTGAAGTTTTTTGGTACTTGAAGGTGCTCGTTTGAGGAAGGTGCTCGTATCGAGGGTAAGATGGTACTTGGAAATGATAATGTAGGCGCGGGTGAATAACTCCTCAAATTTTAGTACGATGTTTCCTTTCTAATCGTTTGATCGATCGAAGATTTTTTAAATTAAAATCCTCGGTATCCGCAGAATTCGCTGATACGTATCTCGAAAAGTTTCTTGGGCTTTATAAGGAATTCATTTTTGAAAGATTTATTTTCTACCTTCAGTTGATGTCTGACGGAAACGAGTGCAACTGCGTTTTGGCCGTTTGGAATAAAAAATCTTAATGGAAAAGGATATGATTGTTTTATTATTTTTATTCAATGTTATATGATTATTTCATTTAAGATTAAAATTCTTTAGTCTTTCACTTTACTTAGGATTCTACATCTTTCTGTGTTCGAGTGACTAGCCAATTCTAATGAAAATAAATTATGTATGGAATTCTAAGCAGATAGAGTTTTACTTAATTATAATTTATTACTACTTAAAATTATTGGTTGAAATATTTACGCATAGATCTCCCAAAAAAAAGGACTCATAATACGATACGGTTAGAAAACATTTCAAATGTGAAAAAAAATTCGTTATTAAAAAATCGTTAGCTAATTAAAGAAATTCTCAGGATTTGCGGAACTGACTGACACGAATTTCGACAGATTTTTTGTGCTTTAGATATAATTCAATTTCAAAAGAGCGCGGTCTACAAATTTCAGCGGTATTCTTTTACTTTTCATTGACGCGCACTATTTTTCGTGCACTATTTTTCAGAATAAAGAAATCTTCTTAAAAAAGAAAATTGAAAATCATCGCTCTTCCGTATTTCTCGTAATTCTACGTTTTTCTTTTCTAGTTTTCACTCGTAGATTCCCAACGAGAATAAAAAAAAACTTAAGTGATTTTTCATGTTTGAATGAAGAAAGATAATGTGGATTATTGAAAAGGGTAACTGTAATTGGATTCCGATGATGCAAACTTCACCATCGCAAAGACTCACTATTCGTTATGGGTAATCCCATAGTGATACACCGGTCGCAATCACGTTTACGTTTAATCTCTCCTTCACGGCGCTCCGCAATATTCAACAGCAGCGCTCGAAACCCGCTGCATAATTTCGATGAAAGTGAATTGCCATCGAAAACGGAGGGAGAGAGAGAGAGAGAGAGAGAGAGAATACCACCGTCGTGTGTGTCGCAAGCAGACAGTAGGCGAGCCTGTCTGCAGTAAATGCATGCAACAAATAGTTGAAGGGAGAAAAAAAGTCTCGGAGTCTCGATTGTTCTCTCAACTTGTTTCTACCCTGCTCGCTCTTTCAACACGAATTCTACTTTCGTTACTCCTATTTTAGATAACTGAACTTTAATTCTATCTCGTTATCCTTCGACGCATCGAAGATGCATAACGATGGGGTTCGCATCGTTTAAATGCAACGTTCTTTATTTTCTATTTTTTATTCCTCTATATTTCATTTTATTAAAAAAAATTTCTATAAATAGCGATTTGTGTATTTTTTTTTATTTCAATCAGTACAATAAAAATGGAATAATTTTTAAAAATTCTTTGGCTTTGTGTCCATTGATGAAATAAAACAAATTGGTTAACTAAATTCTTTGGCTATTTTTATATACATTTTTTTAGCTGTTGATTTATAAATTAGTAAAAAATTGATATTAGCGTTGAAGTATTTTGAAATTGTTTGACATATGATCTAAACTTATGTATCCACGATTCCCCTATTTTGGACTAACTTCTTTCCATCTAGTAATGCTTGGTTAAGTTTATCAGAAATTCAGGGTCTGATTCGATTGTTTTTAAATGTCCCTTCG
Organism: Ophioninae sp. A BG-2022a; assembly: GCA_030523105.1. Taxonomy (NCBI): domain Eukaryota; kingdom Metazoa; phylum Arthropoda; class Insecta; order Hymenoptera; family Ichneumonidae; species Ophioninae sp. A BG-2022a. Next base: position 30,004 of record JAPYZI010000295.1, on the reverse strand, counting down.
AAGAAAAGGTCGATGGGATAAATCCTCGGATATTTTTTAAATTTGATCACGTTGTGGGGAAATTCTTCGAGATCGTACAGATTTCCGGTAGCTTGGTATTGGAATTCGAATCGTTGAAATCCCGTGAGAACTTGAGCTTTCGCGTTCCTCGCAATCGCTGTCGCACCTCGTATATACAGCTTCGCCCTCCACCCACTTCACCTGTATTCCTCGGTGCACGGTCCGACGGTGATCCGGTTTCGCATGCAACGAACAGCAATGTAACTTTTGACCTCTAAACTATGACGGCCATTTTTTTATTCGCTCCATTGCCACTTACATCGCCCCGCCATCCACATCCGGCTTTTCATATCGATGCAAATTCATCTAGCAACGAGAATCGACAGTGATGCGCAGGAAAGACGATAAACGACGTCGAGTCTGATGACCGACGAAATGATAATCGGAGTTCCTGAAAAGATCGAAGCGAAGGAACGATAATTAATTTCGCCACGTACGGCCGTCGTGATTGATCGTTAATTTCTATGGTTATAACAGAACTGCATTCATTTATTTCGGTTTGTTCGGTTTGAACTTTGCACTATAGAAAAACAACATTTTTTCGCCTGATTTTCTTTATTCGAAACGACATTTCGCTGAATTTTTTCGAAATCATCGTGGGAGGCCTTGAAAAACAATTCTGTATTTTTTACCCATTCAATAGCCAATCATTTTGCTTCGTATTAGGCGTCCTTAATTCGCCGTAATGACCATACATTTTACACAAAGATCCAATACAATTTAACCCGTCCCAAAAAGTGTCAGTTCCAGTTCGAAGAAAAACAGAAAACAAATGTTCCTTGAAGAATGAATCCGAACACTTCGGGCTTCATCATGAAAAGTTCGGGCCCTTCCGAAGTTTCCTCTTTCCTGGGGTGTTCACCGATCGCAATGATCACCGAAGGAAAGAGAAAATCCAAAACGGGAGGAGGAATCGTGTTCGATCGTTGATTCAGATTGGTCGTTCGGAAATTCTCGGTTGGCCCAGCTGAATGCGCGAGTTGACTTATCAATCTCTGTACGGTGTGACAGGCGGAGCGAGAGAGAAAGCGATAGGAGGACGCACATCTCGAGCAGGGAGCCCGATGAACAGAGAGTGAGCGCACTCGTCGAGAGGGAACCGTACTCGGTGTATGTGTGCGCGCGGCGGAGGGGGGCTATGACGTCAGAGCGCACGGTTGCAGCGCCCTAGATCGAGGGAGGTCACCGTGTGCCGGGCCGACGGCCTGACGAGGTCAAACCTCGGACTCCCAAGCGCAGCGCGGTGCACCGAGTCCGCTTTTCGTCTAGTCGCGTTTCTAGGTTAGCTCGGGTTACGTACGTATACCTCATGTACCGCGCGCGCGTGCGCGCGTTATCTCCTCCCCATGTGCAACCACGTACGCGATCGTGCACGTGTATTTGGAAAAATATACACGCTCGGTGGTATTTACGAACGGTCTTGTGGGCTCAACGGTCCCTCGGCGTGGCTCGAAACGTTTCAACGTTGTTGCGCGTCTCCAACTATGTATGAGAAAGGGAAAAAGATCGAGAGATAAATGGGAGAGCCATCGCATAGTGGCGAGGGCAATAGAAATCCTACACGAGTGCTCTAGGTCGACCGGGTCTCTCTCTCTCTCTCTCACTCTCTCTTTCCCTCTCCGGTGTTCTCCACGTTTGTCGTAGGCGTCCATGGATCGTCCACGATCGAATATAAAACAATAAAATCCGCCGGGGGCCGGATCACCGCTCATTTCTATTTATCAACGTGTAAAGTATAAAAAGACTGGTGATTGGGTTCGAAGAGTCAGTCAAGGTCCATCCCTCTTCCTTTCGAACGTAGGTACGAGGGTGAGCCCGTCGCGTGAGTGAATCATCGTTTGTCCAAGCTTAGCTCTTCGCGCTTTCAGATAAAAAGAAATATCAACCGCGTGCCAATGATACCTCTACCGATGTACAGGAGAAACTGGATTTTATCCGGAATTCCAGGGGCTTCCGATCCCTCCTCACGGAATTCCGGCTAGGCTGCTACGACGCGATTCGAGGAGGCGTTTCGGCCTGAAATAACAGTCTTGATGGTACATCCGAGGATATCTGGGTCGGGGCAGAACCGGCCTGAAACAAGGTCGAAAAACGTTAAGAGTGAGGGACCGGAGAGGGGGGGACGAAATTACGGTCGTCACGATCGTCTAGGAGGAATCGAATGGCGACATCCACCGAAGAATGGACGAATCGTCGTGACGATCGTGCGGTTCGCTGCACCGCGATGTGACGCGCTCGGATGATGGCCGGGTCGAGGCTCTGTCGCGACAACGGCGACGACATCGACGTCGTGATGTATGCGCGGGCTCGCTTCACTGGAACAACGTACCGCAATGAACTCTGCTCTCGTACGCGGGAACCCGCGCATGTACGTTGCTGCAAAAGCGAGAACGCGAGGGAGAAAGAGAGAGAGAGAGTCGGAGAGATGATTCTGTATGGCAACTTGAAGCCGGAGCGTCAAGTGCATCATCGCACGACTCAGCTATTGCCTGCGTACCGTCGTGTCCAGCTGATGCACTCTCTCACGCGTTAACAGAATTATACGAGCCGATTAACCCGAAGAGAGCTTCGATCATCGAGCCCGGCTCATCAATCGCATTTCTAGTTACTAATTTACCCGTCGAACTTCACCCATCTTTTCCAACGATCGCGCATCGTTGCAACGCAATAAGAACTCTTCTTTCGTTCTTTTTAAACTTCGTTTTTGCCAGAACATCCCCTTTTGCAATTCCAGGATAACGCGAACGTGCAAACTTTAAAGATGTTCTTTTTTCGGGGTTCTTCATCGGAAGTCTACTAAAATGTCTGATCTCGTTGAAGATCTACTGAAGTTTTTCATTGTGTTCTCGTTGGAGATCCACTCATATGTCTAACGGGGACCTCGTTGATGATCTACCGTGATACCTAATGGGATTCATATTGGATATTCATTGAGATATCTAGCGAGGATCTCCACCGATTAATTGGGAATCTATGACGATGCCTAATAAGGTTCTCCTGAGTAATCTACTACGATTTTTAATGAAGTCGTCATTGGAGATCCACCTAAATGTTTAACGAGGTTATGATCATAGATCCGTTAAAACATCTAACGCGGTCCTTATTAAAAACTTATGGAAATGTCTAATAAAGTTCTCATCGAATATCCAATCAGTACGCCAAAGAATGCTACGTCTGAACGTAAGCGTTACGAATAATCAAAACGGAAAGGCATTTTGGCTACAAAGACACACGTACACGCGTTCAGTCGCCACGAACGCCCGGAATTTCGGATCCAACGTGGCTACTTTAAATATTCATTGTTATTGCTCATGCATGAATCAACGAGTGGTGTTTCAAGACAATCGAAAACCGCGTCACGGGCCTCGTTTTAAAATATGTATATCGATATTTTCCACCGGATGCTTACCGTTTCAGCCATCGATGCCAAGACCCTCACCGTTCAACTTCGCTTCGAGTCTAGGCGTTCTCGACTATACAACGGTTTGAACATTTTTCCCTGCACCTCGATCAGCCGATTCGTTAATTCCCAAAAATTCCCCCGTCGTCAAAAAGTCAAACGAATCAAACGAAGGTGACTCGACCGGTCACCCAATCAAATAACGTACCGAGCCAACTGTATTTCAGGTTGATTGACGATCGGCATTGGCAAAACCAACGCGTTCGTTATACATCACCTTAAAATAAAAATACACAAACGTTGATACAAAATCTGATTTGAAATACCGTTACTTTTTATGAAAAGATAATAAGCCAGAGAGCAAAAAAAAAGGTCGTTTATAATACGTGACACAAATTGTTTCTATCAGGTAGAGAAGAAACGCGAAACAAATGGCTAGACGATAAGATCGTTAAAATGGACCACGGAATAAATATATGGTATTAGCATTCATAACGATGCAGTGTAATAAGCGTTGATAACATCTTGTGTGCCCGATCACAGCAATAATTTTCGTATTTCATAAAAATTGATTGAATCGGTTCGCAAAGCGGCAACGTAAGACGATGTTGTTGGACACACGTGCGAACGCGTCTACACACACACATACATCCGGTGGTTTCGAGCGATCGAGAGAGGAAAAACCTTCGAGCCTCTTATCTCTCCTCTGAGTGACGTACGTAAAACGCGAAAACTTTCGTAAACGACGATAAACCTTCGTTTATGCACGGTCTATTTGTTCGATCGAATTGCCCGCGCCTAACATACCGCTCCGATACACGTTTAACTCTGTATCACAATTATAATATGGATATAAGAGTCAATTGCAATGAGCACTTGTTCGAGCGTTGCAATATTGTCGGATTGTCGTGAATGTATTAAACGAAACAAAAGAAATCGATTGAAAAAAAGACAACAAAAACAAAATAAAAATGTTAAATTAATCGGTGATCAGCGTAATCGATAGGAGGAGCTATGAGGGTCGTTTCAACAACGAGAAGGGCGTTCCACTTATTGATCTCAATAATCCTGCGGGGAAGGCCGCGGCGGCTTTGCATCGAGATCGCTCGAACGATAGGGAAGTATAAAAGGGATCGGGGTAACCTTGCGCAATCCGTTTCATCGTGTTTTGTCCCCTCCGAGTACGTTTTATGGATTTACTATCGGACATCGCGAGAGGTCCTTTCTAATCCTTTGATAATTCCTTCCAAATGTTCCCGCGTCGAATATCCGCGCAAGCTTGAGTCCGCTTTATCGCTCTACCGAAAGGAAAAATCAATTGCCCCAAGCACGAATCAATCGAAATAAGCTTTTGCGAAGAAATTTTCGTGTCGAATGATTCCAAGCTTTATCGAGAGTTCAATTAACTTTTGATTAACTAGGGAGTGATTTTCTGTTCCGGCATGTACCTACGTTAGATGAACCATCAGCTGCTCAGCTTAGACCCAAACGTTCCAACATTGGCGATTTTAAAGAAAACAATGAATTGCGTCAATCCATCAGCGACATTAGACGTTTATAGTGTTCGAAGTGAGTGCGAGCTGTGGCGCAGGTGGGTGCACACCTGCCAGCACCGCTTTCCTTGTTGCATCGTGTTTAGCTTGGCGCTAGAGAGCGGTCCACGCCTGCAGTTCACCGAGTGACCGAGCTGTGCGCGGCTTCCTACCAACGATTCGTTTTACGATCGTTCCCGCTCTTTCTCGTTGCACAGAGTTTCTATACCGAGGGATAATTCTCATTGTTCGTATGCGTTACGATCGATGCGCCTGGAACGTTCCAAATGCACGAGAATAATACGAAAGTCACTGTCTCTCGATGTCTCCCTACTTCCCCTTCCCTCTCTCCATCTATCTCTCTCTCTCTCTCCCTCTTCAACTTTCCGTCGGACTAACGTAACGATCTGACGAAGAACAAAAACCGTTATTATTCCCATTTAAACGACTTTGCAGACTTTGCACAACGGATTTTTGCCCCGTCTGTCTCACCACTCCCAGTCTATAAAAGTGTCTTACGAAAAACGTTAAGTGGAGCCTCTAATTTTTCATACTGAAAATAAGTATTTATTCATGAACGCCGGAACGACCTGAAAAATTCGCGGATAGAAAACCGACTGTTCAAGGGTGAAGAGTTATTCCTTCGATTCGGTTGTAACGAGGGATACTTTCTTGCTTGGTAATTTATTAATTGCTTGAGAATCAGCATTGTTTCTGGTCAGGACCGGGATGAATGACCCAAGAACGAACTCTTCAAGTTTAAAGAATTACTCAGTCGAGTCCTCTTCCCAAAGTAAACGTAGAAAATTATTCGCCCCAAAAGACGTTATTGCAAGCCTCCCGAGCTGTTCTCCGGGTGTAGTTAAACGTTGCGCAATCTCGAACGGATCCGTCCGTTCCGGACGTATAATTTACTTTGTTTTACAATCAGCCGGCTGCACGCTCGCATACCGAGAAACTTTTCACGCGTGCACGCGCCCCGTGTATTCGCGGTATTAGAGATCGGGTGGCGACAAAATGTAGAAAGAGAGGGGAAATAAATGTTGCGACTCGTTTAATTCCCGTATATTATCGCGGGGGCAGGTTTCACTGCCTCCACCGTACGCGCCGTTTGCGAACAGTTGCGACACGTCACAATGGCCTATTAAGAATTATTGGAGCAAGTAAAGGCACGCGGTCCTTTGCTGCCATGCGCTGCTTTCATATGGAGACACTGCGAATAAATATATACACCTATATACATACATACGTATGTTCATACGTACCGATACAACGCGACACGTCTTAGAATCTCTCGCTACTGTACAGTGCTTCAACGGTTTCTCCAACAGGATGGCGTGCTAAAAGATCGTGGCGAGTTGTCTACAGTAAGCAAAAAGTGGTCTTTGCTGGCGCTATACTTTTCCCCGACCTACACAAACCTCCTCGGGCCTTCCAGACACTTCCACGTTGCAATTCCGTACACGTATGCGCACCGTGCATAGATTTCTTATCCAATCTATATAGCTCTATCGGCGTTTCGTCACGCGCGCCTTCATCAAACCTACCTTCCTCAAATACCGCAATCATTTACGTACGCGCAACCAAATTGCCCAATTGACCAAAGCTCGACTCTCTTCCAGTCTAGGGTGGTCCAGGATATCTTTAATCGATAAACTTGCTGGGGAATCCGAAGATGTTACATGGACATTTGTTAGGGGTACTGTACGGAGTTCTCATTGGGAGTTTAATTGGATTCTGTACTGTATCTCGATGAACGCTGATTGAAATACACTTTCGAATCGAGAATATGGGAAAAGTCGGGATAAAAAAACTCGCAGTGTTGAAACACGAGCTGTACGTTGTAGTGAGTTTGTACGTGTAACTGTGTCAAAGTATCGTTAAATATATGACAAACGATAGTTATTGTCGATTATCAATTATGTCAATCGAAATGAACTTTTATTTTTACACTTTGAGATAAGATTAATCATTTTCTTTTTTAATCTCGTCGTTTTCGTATATCTAGGTATATTTCGAAAGTATGTACGTTAGAAATTCAACGTACAACCGTGCGATAGGATCCATCAATAATTCGGTTTCGATAATGCGTGAGATGCGTTTAGAATCCAAATTGGATTTGCACATGGGAGTCGAATAGGAAATCTCATTGGAATCTCATACACATTCCTGATGTATAACGTTGCATTTTTTATCGTTCTATCAATTTACCATGTGTTTGATTTAATTATCATTGGAAGGTACATTTCCAAAATGAAAATCGAAATATCCCTGATAATAATATATAAAACTTTTTCGTTGATTTTGACGGTACGATTTGATAAAATCGATACGTAAAGTATTAAAGATAATCAAGTTGGGTTGCATTTCAAACTGACGCTGATGTATCATATAACGATCCAATTCAATGGTTCCGTGGATCCCAATCATCGAGTACTTCCATCGAGATTATCTTCAGCACCATTCGTCACAAATTCGGATGATTGCAATCGACCGAAGATGAGCACTTGAGCTGCCAGTTACTCGGATTGTTTTCCAAAAAGAAGTATATCGCGCGTGCAAGATGAATTAATTGCGCGTGATTACTCGGTGATTACGCTCTTAACGCTTGATTGAAGAACTTAACGGACTTCCAAGTCGAAGCTCATACGTGCGCGTGGCTGATGGACGCTCTGGGATACCAAGATCTCTATTGGTGTTCGTGCACGGGCGCCTTTGCTTCATCGAGTGGGTAGGGCCAGTTGTACATTGTTGTGAGATCCTGAATGCGACTTGTGCTGTTGTTAGAGCCCACATTATCAACATTGCCCGATCATTATACGAGCACTGCGATATAAATCATCGTTGCGAGATATCGACCTCTTACACAGCGATTCCGTGCCAGCTCTTCGCTTCGATTTATCGGCTGTTCTTACGGCCGTTGTTCAGTCCCTCCGTGAGTTGTTGACTCGCGAGGTGTCCAACCTTAGAACGTTTTTTTCAGCCTCAGGATACTAACAATCAACCGAGAGAGGGAGAGAGAGGTCACGCTAGTTTTCTCTGGAGATTCAATCGTTAGGTGCTTCCAGAAGGAGCTCCTGGCCTTTTGATACCTCCGTGAGACTTCGACGAAGAGCGGTACGTATCCAAGCAGAAATTGTCGTACGAATCCAATTTCATTCCCATGCTTGGTCCTTTCGGATTCGGATCCAATGCAACGAGCCGCTGGAGCCAATGGGTCATAATGATTGAACCCTATGAATACCACAAAGTATAGAGGCCTATGGGTTCCAAAGAATCCAATGGAAATAGCCAATGGATTCCAAAAAAACCCATCAAATCCAATGAATACCATTACCCATTGACCCCAATGATTACCACCATGTACAGAAGCCAATATAGGTCCCATAGAATTCAGTGTACGCACCAAATTCGAATTTTAGAAAATGTCATACAAGTTCTTTTTTATTTCGATCGCTGAACGACTGAAGGAAAAAAAAATAGGATACGCGAACAACAAAACGATATGAATTTTTCGCCAAAAAAAATATAATTGAACAAAGTTTTGCTTTGTTCAACTGAAAAACACGTATAGATCAGTGAGAAAAATGTATTTATTCAAAATCAGCCATATCCTGGAAAATGCATTGTAATTATCATTTTTTATCAATGCAATTGCACTTCGACGTAAGATTTCCCAGAGCAAATCAATAACAACCCAAAAACAAATTGAACCAAGGAAATCCTAAGTTCCCATGAAATATCTAGCGGGATACGGAGGACTCTTCGTAAAACTCCCTCAGGCTCTCCGGATCCCGTAAAAGAGGGGTGAAGGGAAGAAGAGCGGAAGGTTCGTTGACCCATCGGAAATCATCGTTGATCGCGTTTAAGCGAAGCGACAATCATCGTCATCATGGTCCCTATCGCCATTATCATTGTTCCCATTATCCCAATAATCAGGGTGCGCGGTCGATACACCGCCCGGACGCGATAGACGATATCGTCTCCGTTTATCGCATACAAATTGTGTGTACACTTACGATAGACGGCACTCTCGTATGTAATAATGACGTATCAAGCCAACACTTTGTACGGTACGTGAACGGCAAGCTATTGCAGCTCGGTCTATACGCGATGGAGATCGCCGGTTGCACAGGAGGGAGTCGAACGGATAGCTCGCGCGCGCGCGCGCGCCTCACGTTTGCGCTATTCGAAGATTACCGCTCCGCGAGTTGCGCAGGTCGGGGATTTCATGATGTGTTGGGTTTGTCATTGTCGTCGTTATTTGTACGTGTACACTCGCGTACAAACTCGGGTATAAATATCGCTGAGCCAACCTAGCTCGTTGCACCCACACATATCGGTCACGACTCGGAGTAACGAACGAGAGAGACAAGTTGACAGCTCGATCGTCGCGCTGTTACAATAATCGAAAATAATTAAGTACGAAGAAAAAATAAAAGAAAAATACGTATGCATATGCGTAACACCCGCACAATTGGGAAGAGAGACAAATCCGTGGAGCGATGATGCGCGCTGTCGTTTGTACCTCTGTTGACTGACAAATCCCTAAGGCCGAGACGAGAACTTTGCTCTCTTCCATTTTTATCCCCCGATACCATTTTTCCACCGTTGGAAAATCAACACTCGACCTGCTGGCGTTCCGTTGTACTATCTTGCACGTGAAACTATATATCACCTTGAAAAAAAAAAAAAAAATAGCGCTTGCGGAAAAGCTGAAGCTTTCTCATTGCCGTGTGACCAAACGCCTCGAAAACATTGTACAAAGCCTTCGAGAAATCCGACGCTTCGCTTCGAGATATTCCATGGAGATTTAACCTTTTTTCATGTTTTTTTTTTTTAGAAGACCATCCATCTTGCACCAAATGTCGAAAAAAACAATCATGATCTCAAACGGATGTTCTCATCTTTCTCAAACACTCGAGCTGTTGCGTGGTTCTTCGATAAGTCAAGAGCAAAAATTGTGAACCCCAATAAAGATTCATCCATTTGTATCATCGTACATCTCGGACAAAGTATTCAGCACTTAAGAACGATCAGCTTCCATTATATTTCAAAAAGACTGTTTTCACGATCATCAAACTTTACACATCCCTTTCTTCACAAATTTCAATTAAACCCACCCAAAAATGGTTCAGCCCTATTCGAATTCCGAATCGAATTTTCATTAATCAAAGACGATGAATATTGATCAAACTTTGAGAATGGAAACTTCACAGTCGTATAAATCGAAGTATCGTTTCCGTTATGCGGGATTAAACGCGTCCAATACCCGAATCATTGGGACATCGAGAAATCGCTGGTTTCGACGTGTGGGCCCGTTAAATTGCTTTCGATTTTCCCGCCCCCTGGATCTTGTATGTCAAGGCTGTACAAAACGTCATGTTCCACGGCAATGTCCCGTACACGTGTGCAATCTTGTACCTGCTGGACGTTGCAGGCGGTTTGGCGTGCGAACGTGCCAGGATGAACGGGAAAATTAATAAAAAGCTGTGGCCCGAGTCGCGCGTGTCTCGTGTCATATAACGCGTGACAAGTGTGGTTACGCTCGTATACACAGGGTAATAGCGAAGAGGGTGAGGGGGCGGGGGGGCAACGGCACGTATCATCCGGTTTCCGATCGGATCTCTTCCATCTACGCGAATTATTACGGAGCAGTGTAGATGAATAAAAGAGGTCCGATCTATGCATCGTATCGTCTCCATCCGCCGGGTCTGATCACCCTACCGTGGTAATTCGTTTCCCGCACGCTCGTGACAAATTTGCCACAATGAATTTTATGAATTTCGATCTCTTCGCGATTCGATCCTCTCGTGCTGTTTTTATTTTTTCGTTTTTTTTTTCTTGGAAACTAGAAGCGTGTTCCATTGGTCGAAAGACTTTTCCATTTTCGTATGACGAAAAGATTGGATCGGATATCAACGTTTCTATTTCACCAATCGTTGACGAACATTACGATTAGGAGGAATAATCGAACGCTCGTTTGTGATCAGCCCGAATGAATTCGTACGTGGAACTCGTCACACACAAAGCTCTCGAACACACCGGGACGCTACTACGATTTCACGTATAAGCTTGGTACGTCTGTGCGCGCGCGCGAGTGTTTCAGCTCGTTGAGAGTTCGTTCGAGGCAGCGGCCGTTTGTCCCAGTGAGCGGACGTTCACCCGCGGGGCCGAGGACATCCGAACCATGGCGAACCAGTGCGAAGATAGCCGAGAGGGCTATTGATGGTTCGCTAGTGTGTACGTGCGTACGTGTGTGCTCGAGAATGGGCTCTGTATAGAGATCATGACGTTAGAACGAGAGTGAGAGAGAGAGGAGAGTGGGGGAGGGAGGTTATATGCATCAGAGTCCTCAAAAGCAACGCTCACGACCCTCCAAAGCTGCTGCTTCTAAAGCATCGCCTCGAACGTATCTCTCTGATATTTTTACTGGGGTTACGCTCCCGATAAAACCTGACCTCACTTCTTTCAATCGTCCTCTCTTCTCTCTCCTCCTGACGAGCTCTCCGGGTGTCTTTTATCCGCTGGATATAACCGCGTACCCCAGTCTTTCGTAGATTATCCGCAATGATAAAGTCCGCGTGATCTTCGCTTCGTTCTGTCACTCTTCAGCAATTCCCCCGCCCTCGTTATTTATCCTTATCTCGCCCTGAACTACAGACGAGTCTTTGAGGCCTCGATGAGGAGTTTGCCGGAACCTCGATTGATCCTACTGGGCGTAAACTCTCAGTCTCGCTGACCAAATTTCGTACAGCGTAGTCGCGAGTCGTGCGAACCAACGAGAGATCGAAAACGTTTCCTTTATTTTCGTATTTCGCAATTTATCGGGTCAGTATATTTCCAAGTGGAATTACTCGGCGTTGGTACAACCGGGATACCGGGTTGATGAATTTTTACGGGCTCAACATTTGCAGTGTTGCAACGCAATGAAATTTCTTATATTTTGATTTCTTCATTTACAGTATTATTTTTTTTTTTTATTCCTGAATTCTAGAATTCTAAATGAGTGTCACACAATTTTAGGGTGCTTTTCGTAACGATTATTGTTAGGGAAATTTGGGGAATTTGTCAAATGATGACTTTCGTTGGATCGCAACGTTGGAAGCTTCAGTCTGATTGAATTTTAGCAGAGGTAGTCCATAGTACACCCAGGGATTAGTGTTCGCGTGTGCAATCGCCAGGATTATGAATGCTCGTGATATTGGAGTTGCGCAACTCGGGTGTAACTCGATTGCACGTTCGATACGTTTTAAAACGAAATACGGGAGATTCGGGTGTACCATTTCGTGCAATAACGCCGAAACTCTCGTACGTTTATCACAACCTGGAAAGGAAAGTGCAAAACGTTGGAGGAACACGCGAACTTTTGGGTTAATCGTTTCACCCTGAACTCGGTGAGCGATTAATGCGGATCGGTGGTTCTTTCCAATGATGGTCAAATAATGGACCACGCAAGTGGGTTGATCATTTTGGTGTTGTTTTCGCTGCTGCCTGATTGGATTGTTGAGAGGACGCTGAATATCTGATCTTTCGATGACAGCGTTGACGTTCCAACGGTTTGACGTAATTAAAATTGAGGGAGGGTGAGGGTGGATAGTGGGATGAGATTAAAAGCTGTAACGCTCTCTGAACGGCAGCTGAGTTGAACGACCTCGTTTATGAGACTCGACGGAAATCACTCGCTGCGCGCGTACGTATCACTACTCTGTATATTATTCGGTCGCTTTCCTCCTCTCCAGCCGTCATCACCGTCCAGTCATCGATACGTGCATAAAATGAACACGACGGCGTTCTATGGAAGTAGAAATAAATATACCTATGCCAGCGCCTATCGACTGCGCGAGCTCGATGAGCTTCCCGCCAGCTCTCGTTGGGTCGATGACACTGGCGTGCCAGAACCGTTTTGCATATTCCATTCAGACCCTGATAATATTGCATCGAGCGAAGATTATCGATTAGCTTTTCCTCGCTCTCAGTCCAGAATACTCCATCCATCAGTCTTCTCACCAGCGATATAAAAAGAACAGACTTGCACTTCCTCGCTTCATAGAATCCGAACAAACCCAAACAAATTCCTGGCTGTTTCAACGATGACAGAAGAGTTTAATGACTCGAGAATTATAGTCTTGTGAAAACGGATCTCGAAGCCGTGTCGATTCTGAACTCTCCTTGGGTCAAAACGAAGACCGTAGTGCACGGGGTCTATTTCCAATCTCGTTGGGGTGGAAAAGAACGAACCCAACTTCCGTCACTTGTCCAGCTTGTCCATTGGGTTAGATCGATACGTTTCAATCTCGCTTGGTGGAGGCTAACGCAAGGACATCCTGGCAGTTTCTGGGACGATCAATTCACACGGGCTTTTCAATTAATTATTTACTGACTCCCACCTGGAGAGGGCTCGAAATAATGTTTCCGTTTGACTCGTGCAGCGCAGATTTTTACATTCATTTTTTTTTTCTCTCTTCCCATTCCTCTTCTATATCAGGAAGCTCTTCGTGTGACGCTCACTGTGATCAAATTTGGGCAGCTGTCGATCATCTGATTTAAGTCGATGTATTATCTGTTCCCGAAAAAAAGAACATCAGAACAAACCTTTACACCGTTATATCGCGAACCTATTCCAAGGTGGAAGCTTCGCAGCTTCAATCACAGCGTTGTATTACCTAGGGAATGGAAATCAGGGAAATCAGGGACGGAATTTTTCCTCAACTCATATTTCTACACCCGTGTTTGGACGCAACAGATTTTCCAGCTCCGAGAAGCTTTAAGAAAGAAACCGGTAACGAACGGAAAGCCGGTGGAGCATCAGAAGGCAACGAGAAAAGGCACAGTGTAAAAATACCAGAAGACAAGCAACCGCGTGAAGAAACTTTCCCAGCGGAATCGAGGCATTCGATTGGAAAGCGAATCATTGAACTCTTCGATTGCGCCAATACGTCGGTCTCTGGATGTACAGAAAAATTAGCGCTCGAAGCGAGTGCCACATGTACAGTCGTTAATCGACACGGATACTTTTGCGGAACGGGCGCGATACTCGACATACATTTACGTACCTAGTGTACAAGTTTCAGTCGCATGGTAGTACGATAATAAATCTTTGTTGGAAGCCCTCGTCTGTTCACCACACGCAGCACAACCGCCAAGTATACGCGGCGTCCAAATGTCTCCCGTAGATTCCAGCGACACGTCGTATACGGATGATATCCGTTCGAATCTCCGATTTCCAGCGTTCGAACAGGCTAATTGCGGAAAGTTATAGACCCCTGGCTATGATCAGGCGCGCGGATCAACGTCTTTGTAAATCGTGAAATCGCGAGCTCCTGTCGAGCTTCGAGGTTCGATAGAGACGTACGTACGCGTCTGTGAATAGACACCTCTCAATTACTTTCCCATGAGAACCGCGATACTTCAATGTCTGCCACACGAGCCTTACAGCTACAAATGAACATTCGCGTACGTGGATATATCTGCCTGGCGGTTTTCCTCACGATCAGCTGATGAAGGAAATACGACGAGGATTTATATTTATGATCAACGTGATATTTCGAGCCTCCTTCGTTTCGTACCAAAAGATCTCTCCTCAAATTTGCTTCGGGAGCTGAGAATACCCGTTATCTCCTCGAGGTTGACGGACATTCCCGAATCTGTCAACTCTTGATCACTACAGTTGTCATCGTGGCTTCGTCAGACATCACAATCGGTCTCTCTTCTGCTACTCTATCGCCAAACGTCATGAATAATCATCGAATCGAAAGCATCAAGGCGGATCAACAGTGGAACGCCGTTCGATCAATAATGATGAAAGTCAATCGCTGGAACACCTGTGACATCGCAATTTTCGTCGGGATGCAACGAAAATTATATTTTTTCATACTCGAAATTTTTCGCCCACGTGCGAGTTACGCTAATTACGCCTGCGCTTTCAAGGATTCTCCATCAGTGATTTGAAACCAATCCGCTGCATGAACTTTTGGATTAAACGTGAAAAAGATTGAAGAAACACGTTGCGTCCTGAGCTAATTTTAAGCCCATTGAAACCTGATGGAATACAGTCATCAATTGTGTCCGCAAGAGCCGTATCGGAGATACCTAATCGATCTCTTATGAGCAGCGTTGAAGGGTAAAGAGCAGAACGGTCCGTTTGACATAAACGAGGTGAACGTACTCTTTGGAGCTTCGGAACTTAGCGCGACGTATACACGTGTTAAAACGTGCACGAAACGTGCGTCCGTGTCGGGTGTCTGCACGGAACACGTACGCTCACCCAATAAAGACCCAATTGCTCGCTCACCCGCTGAGTTCCCTCGCACACTTCTTTCCGTCATCTCCCCCCTTTTCACTCGTTTCGTACGCGCGATCAAGAAATCTCGCTTCGAAGCCCCGCATAAGCTTCGTGTACGAGAGTGAGAATGAGTTTCGATTGCGTTGCAATTTGCGGACTGTTGTTATTATACACTTACGTGCACAGATCACCGCGGGAGCTTGGTGAACGAGAAAAAAAAAAGAAACATGCAATTCGGTTTCTCAGTTTCGCCATTCACGTCGCCCGTTACGTTTTCTCTCTCTCTCTCTCTTTATTTCGCTATCCCCTCCCATAACAATTCGACCTGATGAACCGAGCGGTGCAACACGTGTACGCGGTACTAATTCCAGACTCATTATATGCCTCGTAACGACTCGAGTCCCGCAGTAGCGTTCGTTACTTTTCAAGTTGCCCCGAACGGGGCAAATTATCGATTTTGCAACTCGTCCCATTGATTATTCATCGTTTGCAACAGCTGCGGAAAAACCGAGCGTGGCATGTGTGCGTGGCTGCGTCGAATGAAAGAAGGGCAGAGAAAGGAGGTCCAAAAAAAAAAAAAACAGAAATAATAAGAAAAATAACAAAAAAATAAATAATACACGAACGCCAACGAGATACAAAAAGTTCCGTCCGATTCAACGTACCGTTTGAAGATTACGAACGGTTGTGTGTTTCTCATGCGCTCCGGAGGCGCGTGCGATCGTTAAAAACCGATTGAGTGACATTCTGTCACAATGTTACGTATCCCGTGTACATACCCACGCGCAATGGAACTGGCTCGTGCTCCAACTCGGCTAAATGTTACGTCGCGTGCACGCACCAAGAAAGTGTCAACTCTCAACCGCGATGCCTGATACTACGCGTCCAACTATATATAGCGAGAAGAGAAACCTCACCGATGTATAATTCACTCTCCTGTCTCCTTCTATCTCTCTCTCTCTCTCTCTCTCTCTGTCTCTCTTCTCGCGAAGCCTGCGCTAATCTCAACAATCCCGTCTAATCGTAAGCGTGTACACCTCTTGGCGAACTGCATCCCGTTGCCCAACTAGTAACTCGGCAATAGGAAAATACAGCAGGCCAGTTGAGCCAACGGAGCGAATCCGCAGATGCAGTGAGTCGCCGAGCCGAGCACATTCCACGGGCGAGACGAGCGTTGAGCAATCCCGCAACGAGTAATTGGTCCGCGTGTAGTTTATACACATGTACAGGAAGAGAGGGACAGAAATCCAAAGAACGTTCGAAATATCGTGAAGACTGATGGTGTCGTTTCCATCGATGGGACGTATGAAAATCAAACTCATATTTTTCGTCCTCTCTTATAGCTAACATGCATTATCATTTGTCTATCCACATTAGTGTCGTTAATTTCTAATTTTCATCTAATCATCAGTATCCAATGAACTTTACTTGTATTCCGACGACGCTTCAGCGAGATTTAACGTCATCAAATTGCGTTTTGTCTCGCTGTGTAGATGACCGTTTGATTTTGGACCGTCATGACACTCGTCAGGTGCTTGGCCGTGCGCCCCTCTTTTACTCTCGTGAAGAGAGACAGACAGAGAGACAGCCGGGAAAAAAAATCATCTCTCGAAGCCGAAGTAAAACTAGGCCGAAAGTGCGGGAACCGCGAGACAAGAAATTCTCCCAGCAAATACACGTAGAGGCTCGCTCGTTACTTTTCTCTCGTTCGTACTGTACATATCGCGAGTATACCAAGTGGTGTTCGCAACCATAATGTACACGTAACACGTAGCGGCAATGGCAACGAAGTCCGGGTTTCTGACGTACTCTGCCGCGGGTGTAGGTACTCGAAGTTACAACGAGAGAGAAAGAGAGAGAGAGAGAGAGAGAGAGATAGAGGGTTTCGCGATTGCGCCAATCTCTTCAGATATCGGCAAGCCGATAAAACGCTTCAGCCGACGCAGGCTGTCTCATTCGATTTTCGCCATCGTTGATTATAAATATTCATACACTCGCCACGGCGCCCCGATCCCTCATCTAAAACCGGTGATCGCACGTTTAGTTTTTTCTTTTATTTCGTTTTTTTGTTTTTTGTTCGCTTCTCCATCGAATAGATAATTGCCGTTCTTTCGTTTACCGTGTATCTACTTTTCGTTTCGCCGCTTTCGAGCGCGCTCGATCTTGAAACAACTTTTGTATCGGCACAGGGTGACGTACCGCGATAAGACTCGTTTGAATTACGATCGCTCGGTCAACCGTTGTGTGGTCGTCTAAAAATAATGAAAGCATGGGCGGAACAAAATGGTATGCGCGCAATCAACGTTAGCGCAGCTTTCGTTCGGTCTCGCACACGTGTCCGTTACTTTACCGATGTCAAACGATAACCAACGTAACGTCGCGGACATGTCCAGACGACAAATTACCGCTGTGGAACTTTCGTCCCAAGAGCGATGTTTGATAGCTGAACAAAAAGCCCAGCCAAGAATACGACTCATGGAAATTGGGGGGTTTTAAAGCGTCGCTTCGCGGTTAACTTACTTGATTTTCGAGAAGCGTAAATCTTTTGAAAACAGATAATTCACTAAAAAAAAGTTAATCGTAACGATTGATTAGCAGCGATATTATTTTGCCACCCAACTCATTAATGACGCTTATCACGATTCATGTTTGCAGAGTACTTCAATAAAGTTCTAATAATTCGGTACCTTATACTACGATCATGGTGGTCCTCGATGTACCAATGTACCAATGTCCATTGTCCAAATGTCCAAAAATCCTCGCCGTATTTTCTATTCGATCACGGTAACAGTTCTTAAATACCATTTATCAGGAACCAGTATAGTAATCCAATTGGATGCCAATATAAAATTCCCATCTACAGCATCCCTATTGAATCTCTTTCAAGCGAAACGTAGTCAGGGCGTCCTGTTAGTGTTCGCCCAGTCCCGTGTCGCAATTTCTTTTGCCGGATATGCATACGCGGTTCGTTCGAATAAAAGAAGAAAAATAAAACGGCACGCGATTACGTCGTTAGTTTCGTAGAAGAATAACTGGTCCAGATTGGCCACATTGAGAGAGCACGTGGTGGCAGCGAAGTGCGGACTTTCGCTGACTCCACAAAAATGAAACGCGCGCGGTGTCTCCGGGGCAGCTTGACGCGAAGTATTTCAACTGGCCAGACTTCCCTTTGTTGCAATCGTGACAGTGGACGGATTGGCTGGTCCAACAACCAACAGCCTCTTTCAATATAGAAATTATCATTATCTAAAAAACCGATCACATCCTGATCAGGATTTTCCTAATCAGAATTTTTAACCCAAACCCAAATGTCCTCTTTGAGTATTTGTAGATTTGATTTTGTTGACGAGCTTGCCTCTGGTATCGTCTATGATGAGCAATCTTTTTGCTAGGTAAACTCACATCTCTTTCAACGAATAGACAGCGGGGGACGAATTTTCCATTTTTTTCTCCTTAAAAAGCACAAACTCCAAATTAATGGAGATATTTGGGATCTCGAGGAAGCCGTTCTTCCACTGATACAGTTTCTGGCAAGAAACGATCGCAACAGGTCGACGAGATTCGAGAGATCGTCGTTGGAGCATCGCGATAGGAGGTTGCCAACGCTGCTGCGAGGCCCTCCCGAGAAAGCGAGAGTCTGCAAATATCGGGTCAACGAGCGGAAGGAATCCGCGTGCCACTAAATCGCCCACGCTCTCCTCGCCAGCAATGCTATCAAGAGAGATGCAGAAATCGAGAGAACAAACAAAAAGTCTACTTCGCTGCATTCCAACGAGTCTCACACGTGCGACGCACGGTTGCTCGACGGCCAAGCCAGAGACAATGGTGGATATCCAGCGGCAGACCTACAATTTTACACGAGCAATATAAATAGTACTCTTTCGTTTATTCGCGGTATCCAATGTTGGAAAATCCGGGGCTTACCGATCGTTACTTAGGAATCAAAGTTTGGGTCAAGATTGAAGTTACGACAAAATAGGATTTCCCTTTAGTGATCGTTAATCGTTTGATCGTTAATCGTTAAAAAACAAAAGGAACTAAAATTGGAAGTAAAAAAACAACGAAAAATCGCCAAAAATTTGGGATTTAGGATCAAGCAAATGGGCTAAGTTTCAAATAAATAGACTGGGTTTTCGCCTAGTAGCAGTCAATATGTAAAATAGTTAAAGATTTATTTGAACAATGAATGAATCGGTGATCATTGGGAAAATCAATATAAGCTCGTTTCAACGTTTCAATTAAATTTAAAGAGAATTGTTTTTCGTTGCACATTTCGAAGAATTCCTTCATTTGATTCCTGGGCTTGATGCGAAGTTATTGCTTATGCAAACACCTCCAGATTCAAAGTGAAGACACTGTACGATCACTGATGAAATCTCTGTCAAGCATATGCCATTATTATTGAATTTCACTTCAATTATTATTATTGATAGTGTACAATTACCATTCGCAAGTCATCCAGTAATACTTTAAATTGGAAAATCCGAGAATATCGTAACAATAGGAATAATTATTTATTCATGAATGATCCCTTGACTCGTGACCGAAATATTTTGTAGAGAGTTTCGATCGAAAGCATTCCCGCAGCTTGCTCTGATAATTCACTTGTCAATTAGTAAATATAATGTTGCAGATGTGTTAATTGTGGATTGAAGGATCACAGCACAGGTAGCGGATAAAAAATTTCGAGCGAGAAAAGGAGGGAGGAAGATCGGGAGCGAAGAGTGCTTCGGAGAGATCAAAATAGACGTGTCTAATTCGGTCGGTACGAGTTCAACGACCGATTTTAGAGAAATGTGTATACTTTACCTCGCGCGACTCCGACGGGCTATTTACATCGCAAACCACTGCGCAAGGAACTCCTCCGGTATTACTTCAGGTGCTATGTATGGGCACCTAAGAGTATTTCAGTATCTCGCTCGTTCTAATAAACGTCTTTTTGGCAATTTTGGATCTCCACGGAAATCCAATTTTCACGTCGTTCGAGATGAACGATACGAGCTCTTCTATTGGTTTGGTACGAGCTGAATTTTGGGTTATCGTTGAAACGCAAAAACAATTTTTTATTCAATTTCTCATTTTTGCTGTTGTCCACTACCGTATATTTGAGACATGTCGCTGATTGAAAATCTTCATTTGTACGAATTCTTGTTTACCCGTTTCATGATTTTTGAAAATAAGAAAAAAATTATTTTCGTTGCATCGCAACGATGCAAACTTCAACATTATTCAGAACTTCGACGGATACGTACTCGAACAACGAGAATATATATATTTTTTTATTTCCCAAATTTCCCCGGGCAAAATTGAATTACGAAAGTTACGCGAATATTTTTAAGGATTTTTAATCAGCGATTTATAAACAATTCGCAAGATATACATTTGGAATTATGCATGATATAAATCCTCGGAAAACTTACAAACATGAAATCCCCAAAAATACCCAAATACATTGAGATCAAAAATTCATTTCGTACTTTCTCCAGTAATTCCGTATCTGTCATCGAGTCTCCGTCGTCGCGTTTTTGATAAGAGCAATGCCAGCTAAAAATGTATACGGAACACATACCGATAAGTTCTCGTTTAGCGCGGTCGACCCACGCATTCTTGGGCGGGCTCCCGGAACACGAATAGCTAGATATGCCGCGAGAGCAGTGACCAGGTACGATTTTCTAACGACTGCAGGCGAATAAATTCAACCAGCGGATAACGAGTAAAACGGGGCCAGCAGCCGAAGGCATGCCTCCAGACAGCGGATAATTTGTGACGTTCCGTGGTGGCTTATGGATATTGTCGAGTTCAGTAAGTACCAAAAGTCTACTCTAGGCAATGATAGACGATGATGATCCATTCCGCAGTCATTTTTTCTGCCATTCCTCATCAGGATCATCCTCGTTTCGTGACCTCATTAATTTTATACTCGAAACGCAAGCTGACCATCTTGCATCGATCGCTTCGATATTTTTTTAAACAAAAAAAAAAAAAGATAACAAAAATATGAGAAACAGCCCAATATTAGGTCAACACGGTTGACACACTGCCACGTATAGGAGGCTCCACGATCAACCCGTCGAGGCGAAATCCTTCGACCGTTACGTGTATCGACGCAGCGCCTCAGCAACGTCAGCAAGTTCGACGACTTCGCGTTTACTTTCACGCGTTGCTGTCACCGTACGTTTTTTTTACTTTCGCGCGCAACGACGAAGACAATCGTTACGATACGGTTCTCTTTCGTGCGCAATCCTTCGATTGTACTCGAACGTTCGACATGTTGCGCGCCGAAAAGTTTACGTTTCGGATGTTTTGGAAACCTCGATTTCGACCAACCGGAGAATCGTCCTTCGCGGTCCCACCGTCGCGACGCGAAAGTGTCAAGAATTTTTCGAGCCCTCGTTTAAATCGAAATTCCTTTTGTCCAAGCGAAATTCGCAGTAGATTTTCACTCCTCGAGCTGTTGGCTGTTGCTCCGTTTCTCTAACTGAAAAAAGTTTCTTTTTATTTTTTTCTTTTCGCAACGCAATCTCTTGGTTGAAGTTTTTTCGCGGTAAGATTTGTGAGTTCGCCGTTGACGTTGAAAGAGGAGTACAAGGGAAAACCGTGGAACAGCAGGTTAGTCGCGAACAAACTCACCAAACGATTGTACGCTAACGCGCATGAGTTTCGTCAACGTAACCCCCACTCTGGGACAAATAATTTATGAGCTACGTCTTCTGGCACTAAGGGAGTTTTGTCACTCGTTGGCAGTCATGCCCTGAACTCACGCAGCTTTTGCCCTCCGATCCATGAACTGTCGTTGCGAACTTATGGTGAAATGCACATCCGTCATAATTTATGGCGAAAGCGAGAAGAGAGCGAGAGAAGAGAGAGAGAGAAAGAGCGTGTGCAACCGCAGGTCGTAAAAGCCAACCCGCAACCCGGTGACCGCTTCTCATCCCCTATCGTAAATCGTGCACTTACCTGACAAACGCTGCGAAGAACTACGTTTTTCCTACAGTTCCATCGCTGCTTCTCTAACTTGGAACTTATTTTTAAATTTTGTGCTGGAAAAGCAAAATCGTGCTCGGACAAATATTTTCGAATGAATTTCATGGTCGGAAGCCAACCGTGTGGAAAAATCGTGAATTTAATGAAAACAATGGTGGAAATTAAAAACCGAAATATGATTAATCGTTTTTTATGAACAAGCAGGGTTTTCTCTGGAGTCCAAAAATCCGCTCATATCCCTAGAAGGATTGTTCGAGACATAATTTATAAGTAGTTTTCATTAGGATTCTATTGAATGGGTCTGATGCTCGATAAAGTCAAATTCTGAATTTTTACTACGTTTGATTCGAAAAATAGTTAAAGGTCTATGACTCAACAGAATCTGCTCGCTTTGTAACGATGAATGGATATTTTCAATATTATTATTACATCGATTTTTAAGATATTTTTTTAATGTGATTTTTACCTATGGGTATAAAGCTTTTTAAGTTTCACTTTCAAACAAAACATTATTCGTCTTGTATAGAAATTTCAATATACAGGATGGCATACATCAAGAATCGTTCCCGATCCTGATGTATAATGTGCGTGAGTTTTTTTACGATTTAATGAGGTAAATTGGATTTCCGGACGAGTCCTGCCTGGAAAGTAGTCAGACGTCGCTTCAGCTCTCCACCGTCATGCTTTATCACAACCGTCTCTAACGCCACGCTTTTGGCAATCAATGCTAACAGGTGTCCGTTACGAGTTATCGTACAAACGATTTTGGAGATGCGTTAACAATACGAAAGGAATACTGAATCGAACGTCTGTCAAAAACACTTTTGAGCGAATTGGCATGTGCCATCCTTAGCGATTGCACGTTCAATCAGTATTTCCAAGCTGCTAGTCGACTAAAGTCGATTGCGTGAAAATTTAAGTAAAAACTTCAAAAGCCTTTTTCTTATAATTTTTCCTCATGAAAAATGACAACATTTTGAGGTAAAAGCGATTAATGCGCAAAAGATCAAAACTCGACCGATTTTTACTGACGGAGTGGATGAAACTGATGACAGCTTAAAAGAGATAGATAAAAGCAAAGAAGGTAAAGGAAAAAGTGAACCAGCGTTAATCCAAGCGAGTCAACGTTTATCCAAATGGGCAGCTTCGTTAATTTGAATCGCTCGAGTGAAAACCCTAGCGAAAACGGTTTGACGACGAAGAGAATGGATAGACCGAGATAGAAAGAGACTACGAGAGGAAGAGTTATGTACACCGAATACCCGTCGTGCTTGATTCGACTTCACGGTTACCTTAGCCGGTTTTCGACTACTCTCGCTGTCGTTTACGTTGGGATAGGCCCTCTTTACCGCTAGTCCCAGACATGCGTCAGGCCGCGAGTCTCCCACTCTATCAGCCGTTTCGTGTTCATGTGTCTAACCTACCTCTACGAATCTCTTCGCGTATACATATAGTTAGACGTATAGACACAGCTGTTCACCTTCGTTTTCGTCGACCACACGTGACAGACGTATGACACCGGTTCTCATCAACATTCAAGATATCTTTTCAGTCTTTCTCCGGTTCGACAGCTTGGCAATTGATAATTGATTATTACGATTCATGCTTGAAGTGGCAGTATCCCATCGTACAATAACCAATTGTTATCCATTTTTGATACGACGATGACGATAATGAACGAGAAGTCGTTGCCTGGACAGAAATCATCGTAAAACCCCAATTGGACTAGTTTGTTCCTAATTGGAATTCATCGTCACATTGTTCGATTCTAATAATTAAAATCCAACAAAAGCGATGATACCTTTTAACAATCGTATTTTTATTTGTTCAACTGCAATTCGACGTGATATCGAAATAAGCTTTTCACATGTTTTTGATTCACGTGAGGCAAGAATTATGAAACGACATTAATCCGGAGAAAGTGCAAAATCCAACTGGACACCAACGTGGACTTCCTATGTACAGCGGTCCTATTAAATCCTTATAGAGATATGACAGAACCCAGAGATTCCTTGACAACTTTCTGATGAATTTTGCGATCGACCAGTTTGGCGGGCTAAAATCTGAACGATCTACGTGACACGATTGAACGTTATTGGCAGTTCGTAAAATAGATTGAATGTCCATATTAACCGGATGATCGAGTAGAACTTTGGCGCGTCTTCAATGTTGCGATCAACGAGAAGATCGATGCTTCTCGTTTGGAAAATACAACCACCCGAATACCCACTGCGCGGATGTATTTTGACGTACATTTTCTGTTGGACACAAAGCTGGTTATTGGATGTGTGGCGAATGAAAGAAAGACCTAGGTCGCGTACGTGGTACACAATGGTAAGCTGGCCGCGAGTAGCAGTAGGAGAACAACGCGAGCTTCGTGGAGACCAGAATCCTTGATCCTAATGACGGGTCAACCGTGCCAATTGGCGGACGCTGCGACACCCAAGTCCGTTCTCGTGTGCTCTACGTTTGACTCGTCTTCGTTGCCACGACACGATTGTTCCACAGCTCTCTCTCTCTCTCTCTCTCTCTCTCTCTCTCTCTTTCTATCTCTTGTTCATTCGCAGTACTTTCATTTTTTTTTATAACCTCCAAAGTATGCCAATTGCAACATTCGTCGATTAAGCGGAGAAAACAATTCGCCAACAATCGGAATCTTCCCTATCGAGAAACAAACTTCGAGAAACCTAGGAAACTTTTCTTTCTTCTCTGTACTAAATGTTTGAAGGACAGTTCGATACCCGAAGGACATTTCGGAGGACTGAGTATTTATTCGAACTTTGATTCGGGCTTCTGAAGAACATATTGAAGGAGTTTCCATACTGACTTTTGATACGACCTTTGATTTTGTGTTCTACAGATTTTGCGGTACATTTGATGTTGAGTTTTAATTTGACCTTTGACTGAAGGTTTTCAAGGACATTTCGAAGGGCCTTTCATACAAAGTTGTAATTTGGGCTTCGATCGCGAGTTTGTTTGAATTCGAGATAACTTTACGTTTGTTGATCTTTGATACTGAGTTTCGAATTGACTTTTGACATTGGGTTTGAAGGACGTTTCGATTTTGATAGATGTTTCCTCCAAAAGAGGATTCGTATCTCAGGCCCGATCGCGAATGGTCAGATTCGCACACGTGTGAATCGCGCACGAGGAAGGAAAGGAAGAAAAAAAAAGAGAGCGAGAGGAGAGGAGCGGGGCCCGCGGTGCACGCGACACGTTCATCAAGCGATACAGCGGAGCGGCGGTGGATTCGCGGCGCGCAAGCGCGCGAAACTCGCGATATATCCAGACGCGGCAAACTCACTCGCGCACCGCACTGCACGCCATACACAACCACTAATCCACGCTCTTTCTCCGCCAAGCTGAAACCACGCGGTCTTGGCTTAACTCGTGACGACCGATTACTGCTGCCTCCTCCTCCTCCTCCTCCTCCACGAGCATCTCCTCCCACGTTTCTATCTCGTGGACCATCTCGCGAGATTTTCGTCCGTTTATCGCGTCTCGATAACGTTACCGGTGGAGACATCGAACCCAAGAAACTGGCCGATCGTGAGCTCAAGAGAGGACCGAGTGAGACCGGAAAAGAGAGGCAACCGAGAAGAGAAAAAGAGAGAGTGAGAAAGAGAAGGAGATAAACAGTGCGGCCGGAAGAAGTGCGCGAAAGTGTCGTAGTCCCGAGGAGAGGAAGAGGACGACTCGTAGACTAGTTCGAGAGTTGGAGAAAAGAAAAAGAAACTTCCGTAACAGTGATGACCGAACGCAACGCTGGATCGCGAAGTGACATCGTTTCGGGCAAGTGAAGCCCTTGAGGAGGACGTACGAGCGATCAGTGCGGGAAGTGATACGTGACGAATCCTTTCGTCCGTTCGATCATCCCCTGTTCGCGCGGATAACGTACACTCCACCCTACTCGTTACAAATAACTCCGTTTGTCATGCATTTCGTCGAGAGATCGAGAACAGAGTGCGACGAAGCGATTGTTCTGTGAATATTCAAAAAATACAAAAAAATACATCGAGTCACGAAAGTCCAGAGTGACGCTCGATTCGAATTGACGATTGAGAGTTCCGTCGGGCTGCAACGAATAAATACACAACGGGACAAACCTGATAGAGACTGGATCAACGAGAAGGATAATTAATTCTACAAAAGTTTGGGGTTTACGGGTGCATCGTGGTATGATAGACAGACGGGTAGAGGATTGGTGTGTACAAGCGATGACCGTGCAGGAGTTCAAGCCGCGCGGTAGCGCCGAGGATCAACCGGTCGGTGACATACTGTCACCGGCTTCCGATCCCCTCGATAACGACAAGGAATCGTCATCGTTCGATCGTGGATCGTCGGCTAATTATCAACCCCAGGACAGCGAGAATCTTTTGGGTCGTGTTTTAGCTGGTAAGCGAATCCCGTACGGTCGTCACGTTTCATCTAGTTACAACCGTCGTGCATGCTCGTGTTTATCGGAAGGCTTCGATCGGTTCTTCCGTTTAATTCATCCTAATGGCCGATCGTAGACTCGTGGATTTTGCGATACAAATTTGGATATGTTGTTTTTTTTTTTCACGATTGTCGTATCAGTAGTGCCTTCAAGAAGCGCGTAGGTTGCCAATCCGTTTGGTGATACTGTACCGTTGAGCGTGGCGTTACAATCCCCCTTTCCTCCCTTCTCCTCCCGTTCCAACCTCTTTCTCTCTCTCTCTCTCTCTCTCGTGAGCCGCGTATAACACACGCGGAGGCGGCAGTTTCACTTTCCAGCGGCGGAATGTAGGTCGTGGGGCCCGGGAGGAGGCTAGTTCGTTGCCCCTCGGCGGCCTTCCACTCGGAGCTCGCATTTTTTTCCCCTCCGTTCCCACCACTCCTCTTGTTCGCCCCGCTTCCCTCAATCCCTCTCTTCGACGGTCCCCTTAATTCCCTACCTCTGTCTTCGTCTCCCTGGTGACTCCAACGTGTGCGCGCCTTTTCGCACGTCCTGTGTGTCGTTCCTAGCCTAGATAGCTGCAGCCCGAGATTACCATGTTCCTCCCACTTCTGATCGGCAGACGAGCGATTGTGCACATGGACTGGTTGCCTGGTGTGAGGACGCACCCGCACTCTCCGCATTAACTCCTCGTTAATTCTGCTCCTTGCAGCGTCTTTCCCGTCTTATTCAAAATCCGTGGATTACCACATTTCTAGGAGTACGTATGAGGGCGTTTCAGTTCGCCATCGTTGGATTCCCGAACATTTGCCACGGGACTGATTCTTTGAATAATTTATTTTTTTTCGTTCCATTTTTTAAATTCACCTACACGATGTTCGTGGAATATAGGAAAAAAAAAGAACCATTAGCGACGAAAGATAATGCATCGTCGATGCCTTTTACCAATGCGAACTCCATCGTTCTGGCAGATCTTGCCAATAGGATGACTCCTAGCGATGGGACGATTTCCTACAAATACGTTCACTTGTTTTCTTTTCTGAACGTATATATTTCTCAATCTTTTTTCTTCATCTCTATCACCCCGGCACTTGTTTCTTTACATTATACACGGTCGAACATCGAAATAGATATTATTTTACGATTCAGCTGTTTAACAATCTTTCAACGATGGTACACAATATATTCCCCAAACAATGTTTTTGTATCCCATTGATACTTTGTTCACATTTTCTTTGCCAATTTCCACCAATCGAAACTTTGACCCTGCACAATCCAGACTGAAAAATCCTAGCCATCCAAGGACGACTATTTCCCCTATGAAAAGGTCTTCTAAATCACCTTCCCATTCCAGATTCGAAAAGAACTCACCAATAACCCAAACCAGTCTTATTCTCGTCCACCCCAAGAGTATTACGATTTTCACTCCCCTGCTCCCTGTTCTCGTCATCCTTTCTCTCTCAACCTCCCTTCGTCCAGTTCTCTCGTTTCCCGTATCTACGATAGCGTTACCACCGATGTTCCCCCCGCTCTTTGTCCCGGAGCGTCATCGTCGAGAGTTCACACACGCGCGCGTGCGCACACGTACGGACGCGTACGCGCGTCTACACGTTCGTAGAGAGGTGGGCAAAAGGCAACACGAAGAGGGGGAGTGGGGAGAGCTCTCGCGTACACAGCGAAGCAGGAAAGTGGGTCGACGGGGCCTTGGCGCGAGGCTAGTTCGTTCACCCTGCTCGACCCGTAACTGGGGCAAGATGAAATTAACCGGGAGCCCCCTCCCTTCCTCCCGCCACGTTTCCCTCCCCCTTTCATCGTATAACCCGCGTTCTACACGCCTCGCTCGTTGCTCCGTTCTCTGTGTATCGTACAAATCTACCTTCCTGACATAAGGGCGCAATTTGTCGCTCATCGCCGCAACAAGTTGGTCCTTCCGTTTGTCCCTCGTAACACGATTCATACGTATAGATATTTTGACACACTGTTACGCGCGTGTACATGTACAAACGCATACGAAAAAATTGGCTTGAACTCTGCGAGAATGACACACATATATATATATATATATGTCTGTGTGTGTGTGTTCGCAGATGTATATGTATATATATATATACGTATGACTATGTGCGTATATAGATATACGCGGCCAATCGCCGACGGTTCAACAAACTCGAACTAGGACTTTGCCTCCCACCAGGCCGACCCACCGAGACCGATCCTCGCGACTCTCACTCGTCGTCCCCCTCGCGGGCTCGCTAAATAGCTCATGGAGCGTTTTATATCTATGGCGCACCAACACCGACTCGCCTCGTTCCCGGTGGTGTTCACGAATGGAACGTACACCCTATCAACCCCTGTACCACTCAACCGCTTCCTAAACTCAACGTTTATCAGCGAAGGTCACTGTACGATGTACGATTACGTCCAGGGGTGGAAAATGGCTGGCAATGTAGGATGATTGATACTGCAAGATTTTTAGAGTTATCGAAGAACGCTCATTTTTCGTCACTGCTGGCTGGGGTATAGGTGGGGTATAGGTGGAACGGGTTCACTCATGGACCAATCAATGGGAAAATCAATTTTGAGGACAAACGTTCGAGGAGACTCTTCGATGAGCGAGAAAAATTGGGATACAGCCTTTCGTTACTTTTTGTTTAGGTTGTTTTTTCATTATTGGGGGAATAAGTGAGAATTGTGGGAGGATACTTAATTTTCGTTGCGTTTCGACGGTATGAACATTTATTTTTAATGTCAATATATGTGTTTATTTGTCCTTGTGGATTTTTTTATCATATTGGCTTTCTGGACCCTATTGGACATATGAAAATAACGGAGATGTAAAAAATTCTCACTCCCTTTAAAAACAAACTTACAGTTGTTTCAACATTGTTGAAATATAAGCAAATCGATCTCCAATTTTTCCTCCTTTATTTCTCTTCCTATCCAGACTTCAAAAATCTCTCAATATTTCCAAATTTCATTAAAAACCCACGATACTAATTTCCGAAAATAGAAAACAACGTTGAAGGTTACGAAACAACAAAATGAAACGAAACGAAAGAAGAATAAAATAGTTTATGCCAAAGTTGTTATTGTTTTTTTTATTGCAAAAATAACGAAACTAGGAAGAGCGAATTCGTGGTATTCGGTAAATGGAAACTCGAAGAGTACGACGAGAAAATCATGGATTCGTCGCCTCGTTCGGTTACGCAACGAACGTAACGGAGAGAGAATCGTGAGGAAAGGGATAGTGAATTGGAGGCGCGGAGAAAGTATACCGATGATCCACGCGCGCGCACCTTCTGGACCGTGATCTCTCCCCCCCCCCC
>JAPYZI010000294.1:0-85801 GCA_030523105.1 Ophioninae sp. A BG-2022a | reverse complement strand
CGCCGCTGCCGCCGCCGCCGCCGCCGCCGCCGTCGCCCCCGCCCCCGCCGCCGCCCCGCTACCCGCCCTTCTTTTGAGGACGAGACCGACCCCCACTTTATTGGGTACAGGTCGGTGAAACGTATTTTTTCCACGCGACGGACGTTTCCTTTTCGTCGGAAGTAATGCTCCGGCCGAAGGAGAGACGTTTCGAACTTTCGATTCGGATCTTTGAAACGCGTATTCTCGCGGTTAAACGAGACGTCTCGGTAACGTTCCAGGTGCGAGCTGGAAAAATCGATGGGGCGGTAGACTCCATCATTACAGGCGACCCGGTGACGTGAGACCGCGAGAAGAGAGAAGGCCGACGGTCGCCGAACTCGCTCAGCAAAAGCACGTTCTTCAAAAAATAAACGGTTGGAAAGTTTATCATCTCACCGCGCAAATGGAAGATTTGGCGGAACTAGAGAAACAAGTAGGTATCGTTGTTGACGACCGCGATTCAACGAAACACTTGATTCTCGTTGGGTTCTGAAATTCTCAAGGCTAACTTTATACGGGAGAGAAACGAGCTTGTGAAAAAAAAAAAAAAAAAAAACGCACGCGCCTCTGGTGTAATCGATCGAACGGTGGCCTGTTTTGGATGTTTACAGGTTTACGAGAAATTAAAGACGACTTTGGTGATGCTGGAGTCGCAACAGATCGGGAAGGGCCGTCAAGACGACGGTCTCGAACGCGCCAACGAATTAATCAAAGGAAACATGCAACGCAGTAATTTGATAAGCGAAGGGATGAACGAGGCGAGGACCCAACTCGTCACTATATTCCAGCACAAGGGCCACGTTACGGACATTCTCCAACGTTGCGGCAACAAACGAGCACAGAAAAAACGAGACAAATGAGGCGATCTCGTCGGTGGGGCGTATCGTTCGCGGGATTGGAAATCCTCGTGAATTACGAAAGCAAGATTCGCGTCGGAAGGAGGAAGGAAGGAAGGAAGGAAGGAAGGAAGGAACGAAGGGGCGAGTTATTTTTTATCTCTGTCACAGAATCTATATTATCACAAATAAATGAATGGTTTTATAAGTCTAAACGAAAAAACAAACGACACGACGCGACCGTCGCTAAACGCGTCGATATAGTTTTGTTACACGCGACTCCGAGATATTTTTATTTTAATATACAAGATTGTCGTACGTAACTTTCGTAGAGTTTTTCAAATCTTTCGGTGGCCCTTGCACCTACCGCGCGAGCCACCGCGATCGCGACTGTTCGCCAGGAAAAAGGATCGTTCCTTCCTCGTGTCGCGAACGAGTACCCGAGTCGCGCCGACCTAACCTTTCTTTAAACATTTTTGTTTCTTTTTAATTAGAAACGCTAACGAGGAGCGTCGATCGATCGAACTTGAAACACCGGTGCGACGGCCTCCTCCTCCTCCTCCTCCTCCCCCCCCCCCCGTCCTCCTCGTCCGCCGCGTCTCCACTGATACTGCACTTTTAACGTTTTATAGCTGGATTCGTACGTTTAAGACTCTCCTTCAGAAAGGACCTTGTTCGACAATTTTATAGCCCTAAGCTCAGCGGTAAAATAGCGAAAGGGACGGAAAAGAGTACGCTCGAAAAAACGTTGCGAGGTACGATTATTGTACTCGAAGGTACTAGGATTGCGCGACGTTTCTATGGCGACCCTGTCAACGGAAAGAAGCTCACGAGAGTAACGGACGTTGCGTCGGTCCTTTCGTCGGGCGCTCCGAAAAGGGCACCTCGAGTAACCAAGGGAAGAAGATGTGGTGGGGTTACAGTCCTCCGCTCGATTTACGACGCGAGATAAACGAAAGCGTCAGCGGGCATTCGGAGGAACCGTTGGAATATTTGATCGTCGGTGCCGGAGATGCTCGACACGTCGCGAAAACTCTGGCCTCGTCTTACACTCACGAAAAACGTACGAGCAACTTCCACGTTATCGAACCGACGCTCGAGCGGGTGGCCCGTTCGATATTGCTACTGGGCATTTGCCTGGATAACAAATTGGGTACGTAGTGTCGCGCATCAATCGCGTCGCACCGCTCCTCCCAATATTCGTAAAACTTTTCGGTTCGTTCGATGCTCTTTTTTTATTTTCACTTTTGTCGTTTGAAAATGTACGCGGTCGACTCGACGAGGAAAACTCGAGTACGGGAGTACGTTTTACGAGTTTATAAAAATGTATAAATCGTACGAATTTAAGGGTTGCAGGAATCGACGCGATATTACTTGGAAGTTTACGGAAATACACTGTTGAGACCCGCGACTGCGAAGTATCTGGCCAAAAGAATTAACAGACTGGCCGACGTACCCACCAAGACTGTAGAGTGTCCATGGCTCAACTTGGATAAGCTCAGGCACAGGGATCGCGATACCGTAGAAGGCATTTTTAAGTAGGTACACCGAATCGTACGATTTTCATACGACTCGACGAAGATTGTACGTATCGCGCGGCTGACTCGAAGCTTGTAAATATTAAAAGGAAGAACCGGACGTAGGAGCGTACGTTGCGTGTAGTATTTCGCGTGATCGAAAAAATTGACCGACGTTTAGATTCTGGAGTCGCGGGATTTGCGAGGGCGTCCCGATAATCGAATACTGGGATCGGCGAATAAGAAAAGAGCTGGGTACTCGTTACGATTACAAAGAGGGGGCGTTCGACTGGGACTTCAGTATGGTCCTCAAGGACCGCGGTCTCCCAAATCTCACTCTTGGAGAGTACAAATTTTGGCGACGGAACGGTATAGCTTTCACGTGGTTGGAGGGAGAACCGGCGCGCCCTAATCCAACACTCTTGAGCAACGTCGTCGCTCACGGTGGAGGTTTTCTTCACTACGCCTATACCGAGGACGTTACGAACGGTCCCTTCTTCACTTGGGCGCTCGACGAAGAGAACACGGATAAGTAAGTAACGGGAAAACGAGCGGCTACTTTCGAAACGGATAAACGCCCAAAGACGATAAGAACGAAAGGACAAAGGTCATCGATCGTTGATCGATCGTTCAAATATCGTACGAAAAGTTTGGGGCGGTTCTTCCTCTTGAAACAGAAAGTATCGGGCGACCGACGTGGCCGAGCGCGAAGCGATGCGAACGATCCACGAGATTCGACGAAACGAGCCGCTGTGCGAGGAAGCGATCGCCGCTCATCGGGACTCGTCGATCTTGAACGGCGGGACCCTGGTCAACGAGATGCCGGACTCGGGGATCGAGCAGGAGTCTTGGATCCTCGGAAACGACACGAGAGTTCCCAAGGAGGATATCGTTTGGACGGATATCCCCGAATCGAAGGTTTCCCGTTCGATCGAAGCGATCGCGCGATACCGAATCCGACGCGATAACGTCCTTGTTTCACTGACATTTAAATTGTTGTCGCTCGTTGCCGGTACTGCCGAACCTGACGCGCGTTTCTTTTTCGATGCTCCTTGATTCTCGATCGATCGAATTTGTGAATAACGCGAACCATTTTCAGGTTACGTTTCATCCTCTCTCGGCTATGACTAATTACAAAAACAAGGCCGAGTACCTCGGGAGATTCGACGTTGTTTGGATAGCGAACGACGCGATCGAGCATCTGGAAAATCTGGCAGCATTGGCGAAAGAGGGGGCCAACGTTATAGTCGAATCCCGGAAATTTTTCGTCAATTTGCGACTCGAGGGCCAGAAGCGATTCACCGAAGAGTTGAAAAAAATCGCCAGCGACAACGGCTTGCGCCAATTGAACGAATTTCATTCCGAAAAGCACACGCTCGCCCGATTTCGCAAAGATTAGTCTTCATCGCGGCTGAATTTGTCAACGGAACGTCGATCGCTGCGCGTTAAAAGGAGAGCGGCGGATCCAGCGAATCGATACTCGTAATAACCGTTGGCTTTTCGCTTCTTTGAAACATATCTGTATTGTTACGGGTATCATTGAAAAGAAAGTCAAAAGTAATAAATTCGAGATGTACAATTTCTACGAGTGATACAATTTTTGGATGATCGTTCGAGAGCGCGCGTCTCGCGCGAGCGAAAACGCCCAGATTTTAACGATGCGTCTTCTCGGCGTAACGGTCCATCCTCGAGGAATAATAAGAGCAATCTTGTAGAAGCGATAATTACGTATAAAAACATAAGCTTACGTATGTCGTGTATGTACAATTCTTTTTCGTTTTTTTTTTCATATTCCCTTACAAACAATTTTTGTCAGCGAGATTGGGATATTTTGGGGTTCGCGGGGCGCGAACCATAAATTTCAAGAGTATCGCGCGTTTACACGCGCGCGCGTCCTTTGCATTCCGGTGGATAGTCAATCGACCGAGAAAAACATCGAGGTTCAAAAATGCAAAAAGGTGTTTCACGTAGGTGCACGAGTGTCGCAAAATTCTCCCGACGTTCGTCACGTTTTCGGAGCGTACGCGCCATGTACATTGGTAAAATTGATTAGTTTTCTCGTTATTTCGGTTCGGCTCGGGGTTGATAAAATCGTTCGAGACCGGAATAAAATCGAACCGACGGCGGTGAGCATTGGACAAGGAGGTGTCAACGGCGATGCATCACGGAGCCCGTTGTCAACCCAACAACTCGAAATCTTCGTCCGACGTGTCGTATTGTCGATCCAGCGGATTAAAGTCAAAAGCTATAACGAAAAATGCCAAAAGTGGGGTTTGAGATTTGTTCCGGCAGCGACGAGAGCCTTTTTTCTGATACGGGAAGAAAAAAACGTACGATCGACGAGCGTAGTATTGGCGAAGGCTTCGGCGGCAACGTTTTCCGCGGGCGACCAGTTTGCCGGCCTTTCGGTCCATACTTCGAACAACGGTTGCTTCTCGGGGGATACGAGATCGTCCTGTATGGATCGGCGCAACGATTCAAAGTCCTTCTCCGTCGGGCAGAAGAAACACTGAACCGTGCAAACATAGATACATACATATATATATATATATATATATATGGGCGCGCGTCGGTACAAATTCTGCCGTTCACGCGTGCGAATGTAAAAGGTCACGCGCGAGACGAAACGACCAGGATTAATTGCGGAGCTCGAGCCGTTGGGCCAAATGAAATACTAACGAGGGCGACCGAGGGATCCATTCCGGTTATTGGAATACGCTTAGCGGTTTTGCAGTGATACGTAGCGTCCATTTCTGTATCGTCCTCGTTCATTTTCGCGTCAACGGAGCCCGCTCTTTGCGTCGTGTGGGGATCCAAATAAATAACTTCGTCGCCTGTCAAGGTGGCAGCACGGAGAAAAACAACGCGTTACTTCCATCGGAAATGAGAACTGTTAATGCGACTCGAAATACGCGGATAATCCTTGAAAGTTAATTTCGTGCGAACAAACCCGCGTCGTTCGTTTGATACTGCGTTTAAAAAAAACCAATTATTTCGAATCCTCGAAAGAGAACGACTCCTTTTATCGAGCGATTAAACGGACGCTCGGCTTTGCCAAATTCTATTGTTCCAACGTAAAAAAGAACCCACCGACGCAACCGATGAAGTAGAGAGCGAGGTTCGGTTTACCCCCTATAACTCCCAACGATTGAGGTATTCGGAAGGACGCCTGAAACGAAAGCGGCGCTGGATTAAAAATGAAAAATCGCTCGAGTCGGACCAACCTGCGGAACGATTTCGCCGATCGGCTTACTTTAAGGCCATTCGTGTAAACCGGATTAATATCGTTCAAGCCGAGACGCAGCGGGATCATGAGCAACAGCGGTTTCCACTGACTCGGCGCTTTCAAGGGTTCGTCACCGTCGACGACCACCGACGTGCCACCCTCGACTCGACACTGACTCACTGCAATCGTTTATTCCTCGATTTATTTCTCGACGAGTCCGTTCCGTTGTCCTCCCGTCTTTTTAATTATTACACATGTATACGCGTATACATATATATGTACGTATGTATACGTGTATTACGTTACTCACGAACGTCATTGATAATCAAGGTGTTGTCGAGAGCAACGTGGATCGTGATACGGCTCCAGTCGTCGTAGGCGACGAGCTTCCTGATACGATACAAAATAACGTTGATTATTATCGAAAATATGGGCGGCAATTTTGACAAAGACGCGAACTTTCGACAGTCGCGCGCCGTCGCAACGAGAACCCGATAAATAAAAACTCGTACTCCCGTTCGATCTTCGGAGGGTACGAGCGCGGCAGGGAAGAACGGTACACGGGACTGTGAAACGTACTTGAGCACTTGAGCGATAGTGTTCGGTCCGAACCATTGGCCGACTTCTTTACCCTGGGAAGCCCCGGTCACGGCGATTTGATGTATGGAAAACGGCGCGGCTCTTCTGTCCTCGAAACGACTCAGAATTTTAAGATACGTACTATCCCTGGTATCCGCCGTCCACCGCCAATCTCTACCTGTTGTTTCGGAACGAGAACCTCGTTACTCGAACGTTCGACTCGTCTTCGTTGATACGCCGCGAGATCGACCGTCGATCGAGATCGACCGTCGATCCCGATCGACGCTACTCTCGATATCGTCCTTTGGAAAGGAACGCGACAAAAGTAAACGCGACTTCTTCGATCGGACTTCCCTCTCGATGCGTATATTTTTGCGCGTATCGAGTATTCTCTTTGAGAAAATGAAAGGAGTATCGACGAACGACGAGTTATACCCAAATGCAAGAATATCAGCGCTTGTCCCAGGACCATTTGTCCACACCTGAGCATACAGCCCCATCCTTTGTCGGACGTGAAAGCCGATCCTACGCCGCCGATGGGAACGAATCCCTTGCGATACGTGAACCACAATTTTGACGCGACGTCCCTCCGTATCGTTTCCAGCTCTGAAAAATGTACGTATTTTCGAATCGCGTCGTTTCGCCGGTTCGTCCGGCGGGCGTTTTTCCAAACGCGCGTTTTCTTCCTTCGTAATAAAACTCTCGCATCGTCGAACCTTTGTTCGCTTTGTACTTCTTTCCGAGTATCCAGACGGGTTCTCGAGTCAGAGGAACGTCGTCCGGCTCCTCGGTGGCGTTCGGCGCGAACAAACCGTCCATGTTAACGACGCTCGGGACCGACGATTGCGAGGTAAAGTCGTTCACCGAATCAAGCGGAATTAATTCGCCGATACACCGAAGATAAAAACGGCGGATCGGCTTTGAGATTTATCGATGTCTCGTCTCGCGCTCGGCTGATAAAATATTTGTCCCGAGTGGTGGAAACGTTTTAAAAAATGTACGGAAAAATGCGCGCGTTTCGAGGAACACGAGTGGCTATTTCCCTTTTTAAAGAAGCAACTCGTAAAGCGGAAGGATCCGCGCTACCGAGATTGTATTAATAATCGTGACGCGCGAGCTTAAGCTCGGCGACATTCGCCCGGGACTGGTCGTACTCGGGGGGGCGAATCGATTCGGGACGAGTTTAATTCGATTCGGTTTGTTTTCCGAAACGGAGAACCCGTGTAAAATTATCGATCACGAACAAAGAGGCAAACGCAACATCGCACTCGGAAGGTTATCGTTGTCCCGATGGGACGGAAGCGAACGCCACACGTGTCATCTATCGCTAGATTCAACGTCCCTCGTTCCCCCGGGCCATTGGGTGCCAAAACCAATCAGAGTCCAGGGCTGAGCGACGCACCGCGAGAAACAATAACAAAAGAGGAGGTTACGACGGGCGTAGCGCGAACGATCGAACGAATCGTCGAGCAACGTCCGTTTCGCACGAACCGACCTTTATCGCCACCGAAAACATCGGTCGTCGCGCGAGCCGGGACAATCGCGTTGCCCCGTTCGGTCGGGGTATCGTCGTCGCGCGGTAGCGGAATCGCTAAGAAAAACAAACAACGAGCAACTTCCGTCGAGCGTGAACGGAATCGCGACGGGCGCGCGACGGACGACCGACGCGACGCGTCGCCAGAAACGACGACGGCGTATTCTCGGTCGGGCGTAACGACACGGAGGATTCAATCGACGCGATAAATTCGGACGCGACGCGTTACGTTTTCACAACTTTATCGCGGACCTCTGAAAGTTTGCGCGAACGGAGAAACCCGAATCGGAGTAACCCGAGCTCGGCCCGTTACCGACGCGAGCTATACCGTCGAACGCGACTATCGCTGCGTATACGAAACACGCGCATCGCGCAACGCGGACGCGCGCGCGCCGAAGAAAAACAACGAGGAACGGCTGCTCGCCGATTCGCCGCGGCACTCGCTAGATGGCGGGATCGAGGAGTTCCCGGGATAATTTATTAGCGCTCGCTGTCGAGTACCCGACGCCCGTAATCAAACGCAGCGACGCGTCGGATAACTTTAGAATTTATCGCTGAGCAAACGTATACTTTGCGGGGGGGGAAAGGAAGAACGCGGCGGTCTTTCAGCCAATATTTAACTCGGCGGGAAGGCCGACTCGCCGCGAAAACGAAATTGATTCGAAGAAAAGCCCGGACTCCGCGAGGTCGTTTGCCAAACGACGGTCGGTAATCCGTTAAAAACCGCGACGTTTCTCTCGTAACGGAGAAAAGCACGAACTTCCCGGACGAGCTCTCCGAGCAATCGTCTCGAAATTTCGCACGCGCGCCCCAACAGCGTCGAGCGGTTCCTCGTTATCGGAAACGTTCGGTTTCCGATTCATCGGTGGGCAAACGTCGAAGAAACGAGAGGTTACACCGAGGCGCGCGCGGCAACGATCGACCGAAGAAATTCGGGCGCGAGGCAAGCCCGCGAGAGGGGCGGGGGCCGACGAAACGAACTTTCCCTCGGGACGGTGTCGGCGGTACGTTCACTTTTGCTTCGCCTCGATCGCGCGACCTCGAACAAACGGAAGGAGAACGAGCGGTCGATATTTTTTGTCCGCGTTTCAACAGATCCGAGGAAGGTCGCGACGCGCGTATCGAGAGCGTACCGATTCGAGCCGTCTTCGAGGAACCTCAAGGGACGCTCGCGGCAACCTCCGAGAGGTCGGGGCGCGAGAGAGACTCGCGCTCCAAACGGGTCTCTCGAACGACGAAGGATTCGCGAGACGATTCTTTAAAAAGGAAAGGCGCGCGTCTCCCGCGACGCACGGTGTCGCGCTCGTTTTTCGTA
This sequence comes from Ophioninae sp. A BG-2022a, assembly GCA_030523105.1. Taxonomy (NCBI): domain Eukaryota; kingdom Metazoa; phylum Arthropoda; class Insecta; order Hymenoptera; family Ichneumonidae; species Ophioninae sp. A BG-2022a. The sequence continues at coordinate 76,773 of JAPYZI010000294.1, read as the reverse complement.
TCGAGGCGATCGAATTTGACGTACGCGTCTCGGGCATTTTTCCGGGTCGGTCGGGGAGCGAAACGCTCGAGTATCGTTTCTCTATATATTCCGGTCGCGAGTCGCGTTACGGGAGTCGCGAACGGTCGCCGCGAGCCGCCGGTACACTCTCGTTCCGCGTTTCGGGCTTTTCGAGCGCGTCGCGGCGCTCGCTCCTCTCACCGGGATCCTTCGTAACAACGTTTCTCGCGTCGTCCTTTGGGAGAAAGATATTCCGGGAGCGAGGCGCTCACGGATGCGGATCGTTCGCGATCGGACGGCGCCGATAGAAAGAGGGAAAGGTAAGACTCTCCGCGAGGAGCGCGCGTCCGAACGACGGATACCGTTAAAACCGGTACGCGCCCGTCCAACGCTCGCGACGCGCGTTCCACCGCGTTCCACCGCGTTTCACCGCGCGGCGCTACCAACGATCGAAAATTCGGTTCGCACCCGCGTCTCTCGTTCCGTCGACCGCGTTGACCGAGCGATCGCTCCTCGCGCGAGAATAATATTTTCGCGTCGCTCGATGCCTTCGCGAAAAACGTCGAAACAACGAAAACCCCGAGAACAAAACGAAACTGACTCTTTAACGAAAAGGTTTACCGCGGTGGCTGGTTACTCGCGTACGGAAAAACGCGAGGAACCGTCGTTGAACGACCCGTCTCGAGGATACGAGGGGAGGGAGCCGAATTCGAAGGACGACGGCTCGACGCAAAATTAACGATGAATCTCGAACGGGCTCGGCCGAGGGAGAGGCCCGCGATACGACGCGCGCGTCTTATCGCGGGCCTCGCTCTCGAACGCCCCCGCCCGTACAAATACGTCCCGCGATCGATCGATTTATCGCCGAAACGTACGATCGCGAGATCGCGGAAGGAACGACGAGCGGTCTCTCGACGCGCGGCCGGCCCGCTTGTTTTCCGTTTAATCGTTGCTCGCGTTACGCAACCGCGCGTCACCGCGATCTCGAAAAATTGTCCCCTCGAAGGAGTACGGTCGAACGGCTCGGACGCGCGTCCCGCCGCCGTGCGTCAACGGCGCGCGCTTCACCGATCGATGCGATTCCTTTTTTTGGGTCTCTTCCTTTTCAACGTTCGTTTTAACGTTCGTTTTAACGTTCGTTTGGAGAAACGAGGGAATATTCGCGCGGTTCGCTTCGAAGCGTCTCGCGAGGACGGGCTTCGAGCGATCGTCGTTACGAGCGCTCGCGAACCAATGAGAATCGCGAGTGTGACAACGAAGGAACGAGAAGCGTTGGAACGGCCCGATCGTTAAAGTCGGACGCGCCGAGTCCGGAGAAAAGGGAGGCGCGGGGGAAACACCGACTCGCCCCGGGGGAGCTTCGCCCCCCCCCCGCCCCCGGCCCCCCCCCCCCCCCCCCCCCGTCCAACGGCCCGATCCTCAAAAATGTTTATCTCCGTTTCTCGTCCCGTTCGCCCCGAATCGCGCCTCGCGCTTCTCCGCTCCACCTCTGACGCGCTCTTTTCTTTGCTCTTTCGTAGACCGACATGGAGAGGAAAAAAAGTTGCGCGGACTCGACGAGGGACACCGATTACGGCGCGTGAGTTTTCTTCGGGAGTTTATCGAGTTTCGAGCGGAAAGCTTCGAGCGCGAGTAGTATCGATCGAACGATACGCGAGCGAAAAAAGGCTCCGGATAAACGGAGCGTAACGTCTCGCAGGGTCCGGTGCGACGATCGGGGGAACGAGCCGAGCTGGAAATTTTGGAAAAAGCGGAGATACGTGGTCGGTGTATTGGCGTTCTTTGGATTTTTCACCTCGTACGTGTTGCGAGTGAATCTGAGCGTGGCGATCGTCGCGATGACCGCGAACGCCTCGAGAACCGACGAAAACGGAAGGACGCGTCCGGTGAGTCTCCTCGGGCGGTTTCGAGAGCGTTCGTTCGTTCGACGCGCGAGGCTAATCCTCGATTCGACCGATCGCACAGGCGCCGCCGGAATTCGATTGGGACTCGAGAGTGCAGGGACTCGTGCTGAGCTCCTTCTTCTACGGTTACATAAGCACCCAATTATTGGGAGGTTACCTGGCCGCGAGAATCGGCGGGAAAAGAGTTTTCGGCCTCGGTATCGCGGCTACGGCGCTCTTGACCCTCCTCACACCGCCCCTCGCCAGGCTCGGTGTTTACGTTCTGATCGCGCTGCGCATCGTCGAGGGAATCTTCGAGGTACCCGAACCGTCTTCTTCTTCCTCCCGCGTTCGTACCCCCGCCCCGGAACTACCGACGGGGCTGCCCCCTCCCCCCCCCCCATCGGTGGTTCTCGGGTAGCGGCGCTCACCGCGGTTCTCGTTCTCGCTCTCGTCGCGCTCTCCTCCTTGCTCCTTCGGACGTTACGCTTCGGGGCGCGCTCGTGCCCCGCTTCCTCACCCCCCCTTGCGGGTGTTGCGACGTACGGGGTGTCCCGCGACGAAGCGTCGTCCGTGAAACCGGCGGTTTGGGCATGAAATTCCGAATCGATTGATACAAGCGTGTGTCGAGTTCCCCGATCGACCCCTCGATTATTATTGATCTTTCGACGGATCCACCCTTTCGTTCCCTTTCAACTCTCCGATCCCAACGAAAAGTGTCAAAAAAATATTCTACGAACGATTTTTCCATTTTCCCGGTCTAATTTTGTACTTTCGTCCAAAACTCGGGCATATTCGTAATCACCGGAAAATTTCCGATCGAACACACCCTTTTGATACTTAAAAACGGAAAAAAAATTTTTTCCTCCTCCTCCCGGCCACTTTTCCAGAATCTCAAAAATCACGATATTTCGAATGGTCGTGGGACGACCCTCTCTTGGGCTATGGGGATTCGTTTGATGAGTTTGGAAAAGGTTTTTGCCTGACTTGGACAATGGCGTTGGATTCGTATCGATATCTCTTATAGTTTTCCCGGAAAAGCCACTTGAAAAATGGCAAAAAAAGAGGCAAAGGGGTATGTATGGAAAAATTAGCAAAAATCGATCGTCCGACTTTGAAATTCTGCCAAAAATCGAAAAACCATCGGATTTTAATGATTAAAAAAGCATTTTTACGAGAAAATCATAACGAAGAGATCGAGCGCGGAGCGGAGCGCCTAATCCTAAAGGGAAAAAAGTTATCCATGATTCAGTGAAAAAACGTTCTTCCCCCAAAAATCGAAAAAAATATTGGATTTTAGATATTTTTTAAATCGGTCCATTTTGACGCAATTTGATCCCCCGAACGCAAATCTGGCATCAATTTCGCCGAAAACCCAAAATTTCCACGAAAAAACGATAAAAAAAGTAGCAAGAAGGTGCGTTCGACGATGCAACGCGCACGACGAAAGAACGATTACATTCGAAACACGAATAAGAACGAAGGGATTGATCCGGGAAACGTGCGCGCTCGTACGAACGATTCGTAAAAAAAGCCGATCGCTCGAGAGCGGATCCTTCGGCCGGAAAGAAGGACGGATCGATCGTAACCGGACCCGACACGATCGGAACGAGACGCGGACTCGAAAGTTCAAGGAGATAACGCGGACGCGCGGGACGGGGTTCGTTCGGGTGTCGGCAGGGCGTGACTTATCCGTGCGTCCACGCGCTGTGGGCGAATTGGGCACCGCCTTTGGAACGATCGAAGCTCGCGACCCTCGCCTTTTCCGGAAGCTTCGTCGGTACGGTCTTCGCGATGCCCGTTTCCGGACTGGTGGCGGAGTTCGCGGGCTGGGCTTGGATCTTCTACATCTTCGGGATCATCGGACTGGTGTGGTTCGCCGCCTGGTGGTACGTCGTTACCGACGAACCCCGAGACGACCCGTGCATCACCGAGGCTGAACTCGAGTACATTCAACGATCGCTGGGCGACGTTGAAAGAAAGGTCGGGCGATAACGCCGCTTCTCGGCCGCTCTCGAAAAAACGGGAATTACCTTTGCGACTCGAGTATCGCCTCGATAATCGTTCGGACTCGCGAGTTTTACGTTTTTAATTACCGATCGATCCTAAAATTGGCTATTTTTAACCAACTTTTTGCCCCAAGTTTGATCCGGCGATGCCTCGAATCGATCGCGGTGTTGTTCGATCGGACGCGTCATCCTCGAGCAAAGATTACTCGTTTTTTGGAGGAAAAGAATTTCGTGCGAACGGCTACCGCTTCGTTCTCGAAGAGCGGAAATTGTGCAATTTTTCGATACTCTCTATCTCGGATTGGTTTTTTCATCCGTCGGGGTGCTTCAGAGAGTCGCGCATCCGTGGAAATCGATGCTGAGGTCGCCGCCGCTCTGGGCCATCGTCGCCGCGCACTTCAGTGAAAATTGGGGATTCTACACGATGCTGACTCAGTTGCCGACTTTTATGAGCGGTTAGCGCCGCGCGCTCTTCTTCGTTCCCTCTCGTGTGCACCGAGCTTTCCCGGTAACGCTCCTTTCTTTCAGACGCGTTGAACTTCAAACTCGAAAAGACGGGATTTCTCTCCGCCCTGCCCTACCTCGCGATGGCGATCGTTTTGCAATTTTCCGGTCACCTGGCCGATAATCTCAGAACGAAAAATATCCTCACTACCACTCAGGTAGGGTTATTCGCCTGTTTCGGGTCGTTCGATCCCGGCGCGCCGCCCCGAACCTTTTTTCACCTTTTTTCACCTTTTTTTTTTTCTCCGAACCTGGCGCGGCACCGGACGTTACGCGGAGCCTCCTCGACGAAATTCGATTTCGCGCGTGTCCGCAGGTTCGCAAGATATTCAACTGCGGCGCTTTTCTCTGCCAGACGATATTCATGACTTGCGCGGCTTTCGTCGACTCTCCTTCCGGAGCGGTCGCGTGCATCACGATAGCCGTGGGTCTCGGCGGTTTCGCTTGGTCCGGATTCAGGTACCTCGTCCTCCGAGGAGTATCGTTCTCTCGCGAGTCCCGAACTAATTTTCGCCGGACAAATTTTCGTTCCAGCGTCAATCATTTGGATATCGCTCCGCGACACGCCAGTGTCACGATGGGTATCGGAAACACCGTCGCCACGCTTCCCGGCATAATAAGTCCGATCGTCACCGGTTACATCGTCCGGAACAAGGTGAGAGCGCGGCGAGTCCGCCTTTTACGAACCGAACGAGTATACCCGCCCGGATATATCCCGGTATCGAACGAATCGCTGTTCGAACGAATAGAACGGAGAATCGTATTTTTCCTGAAACGAGATTGATTTCGTTCGTTCGATGTCGACGACGCGTTCCAGACCGCGTCCGAGTGGAGATCGGTGTTCATAATTGCTGGATCGGTGTACCTCGTCGGAGCTGTCGTGTATGGTTTGTTCGCTTCGGGTGAGCGACAGCCTTGGGCCGGCGAGAACAAGGAAAACGCCGCTTCTTACGACAATCGTGCGCTCGAAGTCGATCCGAGCGCCTAAATTCGCCGAGTGTTGCGAGGATCCGACTGTTCCGATCTTCCGTAAATATAAGACTTTGATGCTGCGATCTGAGAAAAGAGAGTTAAGTATTAAACGTCCGTTATTACCGTCTCGCCTTGCTCGAAACGGCCGGAATTGTCGCCCTCTCTTGAAGGCGAATTTCCGCGTCGCCGTAAAGTGACCGCTACGCGGCGAGAATATGACCGGACGTGTATCGCGGCGCTCTCGCTCGGAGAACGACTACGGAAATATTGTTGAGCGTACACCCAAGACGAATTAGCAACGTCGAACGGGATCGAAACTCGAGGGCTGTCGAGATTTCTTCGAACGTATCAGGGGTGACTCGTTACGATATATATATATATATATGTATATACATATGACACAAATTTGATTATGTTCGGCGTTATATACGAATTGCTACTTCGGTAAATAAACGTTTGCGAGATAGTAACCGTAAAGCGTAGCGGTAAAGAGTACCGTAACGATTGTATATTCCGCTTATGCCTACGGTTAACCGTCACTCGTGACCGGGGCACCGGATGGAAATCGTCCAAGAATACGAGAACCCGGCAAGGATAACTACGAAGGAACGAACTCGTATTCGCGTTTGGGAGCTCCTGGACGATCGGCAGAGGTATCGAGGTCCGATCCATCGGTCAATCGCGATGTAATATCGACTAGCGTTTTCGCGACACGGTTCGCGCGCGACGATACCGCGAATCGTATAAATCGATTGACAGTGGGAAATATGGCAATGAGAACGGGAAATACGCGATATTCGTGTTGGTTCGCGATCGGCCGACGAGCGAGCCAATTCTGGCAACGCGAATGACGCGTCATATTTTACCGGTGCGGTGTACGAAACTGCCGGTGGGTGTGTGGGTTGCGCGTGTGTCGCAGTGACGAAAGCTTTTGTTAGTTTCCTCCGACTGGACGTTTTGAGATGTATTAAACATGGCCGCGTACCCGAAAAACATGACTCGAAGAAAATGAATGGAAATTGAGCCGATTCGTGTAGATCGAGCCGTAAGAGCCTCGACGCGTACCCGGACGAAGCTTACCAGTTCGATCGTCGTGAGTATCCCGCAATGTCGTACGCTCTTTTTCCCCGTCATCCCGTTTACGCGTAACCTCCGAAGCTCTGTTCGTACTTCAGTCGGTGCGCGGTGTATTTCGGGCGATTGCGGAGAAAAACCGAACAAACTTTGAAGCGACGCGACAAAAGCGAGAAAGAGGACTCTCGTCATGGACGAAATAATGTCGGACGAGTACGAGGACGACGTTATGGAATCGTCGTCCGAGAGCATCGGCCCGCGGTATCAGAAGATAATCGGCTGTGAAAAGTTGCTGCCGTACGCGGATCGACTGGACGACGAATCCGACGAGCTGTTGGCGGACATAAAGGGCAATTTGGGGCGCGCGGTCGTCCTGCGTCGGCTTCGCTGCGATTGCGTACTGTGGACTTTTAAGCTTCGAAGGTGACTTTGCACGATCGTTGTCGCGTCCATCTTGGACGACGGAAACTACAGGGATAAAATAGCTACCGTCCTTCCGATCGCTAGTCTCGTAGAAGATACGTCGAGACGCGGATTATTTTCGGCGTACTCGGACCGAGTATCCGACGAATATAAACGTCCCGAGGTTCGACGGAAAGCACGATTTTCCGTCGATCCTGTCGAAACGTCGGACCGGTCGAGTTTTATCCGATCGAATTTAATTGGATTTGTTCGGGTTGCTAACCGCTATTTTACAACGGGAGGATATTTGGGTTTTCGAGGAGTCCCGTTCGGCACTGCCGATTTTAACGGCGCCTATAGCCGTTCGGCGATGGAAAGGGGGCGCAAATTTTGTAGTCGTAGCCTCGAAAATTCAGAAACGCGCGTCGAACGATAACCGTGTCGTCGGTCGCGTCGCGATTTCGAGGTTGTTTCGTTTGTTCCGACGTCACGATTGATTCGTTGTTTCGACAGATTCTTGAATGTTTACGGCTACAAATTCAGCAAGGAAGATCACGTAGCGTTCGTCGAGCTGATGTACGAGTTGGTGACGATACCCAACCTCGAACCGTACTTGATCGGCAACTTCGGCAAGACGCTCATCATGCTATTGAAGTACGTCGGAGGCACGGACGCACGGGTGACCCGAGCGGTGCGCTCGCGACGCTCGGTTGTTAAAAGCGGACCGCCGTTGGATAATATTTTGTTTGTTTTCGCCAGTAAGCCGGAATTGATATCTCCGGTCGAGCTCGAATTGCCGTGGGAGCCTCTGTACAAGTTGGTGAAAAGGGTGCTGTACATGAGCCAGTCGGCGCAGGGTATATACCGCAATTACTCGTCCCTCGGTGCGGTTTTGGGCAACCTCGTCATTCGGACGAAACTTTATTTTCCCGTGAGTAATGAAAATTCGTTTGAAAACGTTTCGATCCGTTCAACCGGAAATTCGGACGGGTGTGTATCGCGGGGTTTTGTTTTTGCGAGCAAGGTAACGGCTACCCAAGAAATGCTAGACGAGTTTCGGCCCGAACTCTGTCCTATGGATGCCGGTAGGATGACAAAAACGATGGAAATGATAGAATGGTTTTTGCCGGTGAGACTATTCCCGAAGGACCATCACTTGGGTCACGAATTGTGGTTCGAGGAGTTCATGAGCCTCTGGGAGAGTTGTCACAACGCCCCCAAGTGGGATCAAAACATGATGTGGCTGATAGCCAAATTGGCATCGAACAATATCGGTTACATCGACTGGGAGCCGTACATACCGTTGATGTACACGAGATTCGTCAGATGCCTGAACCTTCCGGTCTTTTACAAGCAGATAAACGGTGGGAAAGGCCACAAATTCGAGACGTTGACCGTCGCAGTCTGGATCGTCTCGACTTTGGTGAGTAAAACGTTCCGTTGAAACGTTCGGTTCGCCACATCCCCGTAGACAAGAGACCGGACGAGAACAAATAGCGATTAATTATCGCGCGTCGAGAGCACGAAAATTCTCATTCGTTTCTCATCGAGTATTCGCGCGTTTTATTCGGAAGCGTTACGGAAATTTGTTCGTTCGGTTTGGTCGGTGGGCGTTTCGTGTATTACGAGAAAACGGAAAAAATGACGGAAAGTATCGATGTTGAATCTCTCGCAGGGAAACGGTTCCAGCGGTCAAACGTACTTGGAGAAATTTTTAAAGACGATAGAAACGTATTTCCATCAGGCGAATTGCGGGCCCTGGGTGTTGAAGCTAAAAGAGATGCTCGAAAAATTGGCTCTCTTCTTCATCCTTCGTATTCACAAGTGAGTAAACAGCGAAAAGGTTTTGAAAGCTCTCGGTCGTCTCGAAGCGCGACGAAAATGCCGGGGAGACTGGAAAAGCCGAAAAGCTCGAAAACCGGGCCGTAGCTTCGCGTCGCGATCGCGCCAAGCGCGAGCACGGGGGTGTGAGTTTGTTCGAAATTGGAGGCGCACGGACGAAAGATCGAAAGAATTGAAAGGGTGGTTTCGGCGACAGGGAACGGTTCAGGAAACGATCGTGGGTACCGCCGACGCCGGACTCGCACAAGCTCACGGACGCCGATATAGACGTATTCGTAAAGGCCGTAATGCCGGTCGCGATGACCGCGATGTTCAGCAAAATCGGCGTGAACGAGGCTTGCAACGCTCTCCAGCATTTGGCGAGCGTACGACCAAATTTGGTGATACCCGACGTTATCGAGCGGATGTACAGTACACTGGACTCGTTGACGGAGCCCCACAAAATGACCGCGGCGATGTTCGGGATGGCGGCCGTCGCGAGACCAATGGTCCAGGGATCGAGGAACGAGAATCAAGGTAGCCGAACAGTCAGGTAACTCGGGAACGGATCGTTTCGACGTTTAACGCGGATTCGACGATACGTGTGCAGGATACGGGTACGCGGAGGGCCCGTCTCACGTGATTCCGCTTCTCTTCTCGTTTCTCCCGGGAATCGACGCGAACGACGCGAAAAAGTGTTTCGTGACGTTTCGGCTGATAACGATTTACGCGGCGCTGGTGCCGTTCGTCGACACGTCGAGGTGCACAGCTCCGATGGACGAGAACGAGAGATTCGTGAACGAGTCGACTTCGCGTTTCGAGGACTTTGTCGTTCAGTTCTTCGATCGTGTATTCTCGTTGATCGAGTCGAGCACCCTCGAATTTTTGAGCCACGAGAATCGCGCCGCCCACAACGGCAAGAGCAAACTGGAAACGATGGCCGAGGGAGCGATCGCGAACGTTTGCTCCTCGTTGCTGATGCAAACGAGCGACGCGATATTCCAGTCGGCGTTGCACAAATTGCGGAGCTTCGTGAACGAGCGAGTCCTCGAAACAACCGTTTCCGGTCAATTGGCGGCGACCGTTTGCCGCGTATTCGCAAGGGTGAACGGCAGAGAGACCCTCCGAGCTTTGCTCCCGGGCCTCTCGGAGATCATACTCGAACTCGTCGCCGAGGGCGAGGAGGTCCTCAACGAAGAAAATTTGGACAATCGGTTGTTGTACGCGATGCTGTTGCTCCTGGCGATAATCGGTACACAGGGAAACAATCTCTCGCCGTACATCGACACCCTCGAGAAAATCCTCGACAAGATCTTGCGGTTGAAGTCGCGCGAGGGCAGTCAAATCGCGACTCGAATACTGAAGAGCCTCTTCTGCTCGCTCTCGAGCGTTTCGGCCTGCAAGTTTACCACGAACGGGCGCGACTACAACGATCCGGAGTATCCTTACGCGAGGGATTGGGGCGTCGGCGCTGACTCGCGGGACGTCAACCTCCAATGGTACGTTCCCGGTGACGAGGAAATTGCAACCTTGCAAGCTCTCTTCTCGAGATACGTCCCACCGGAACTCGCGAAAATTCAACGGCACACCGCCAAAACGATTTCCCTCTCGAGGTAATCTTCGAGATCCTTCCTCGTTGCGTATCTTTTTAACGCCTCGTTACCGATAATCGTGAGAGTTGGAATTGTCGGCGCGTGTCACCGGGCGCCGTCAATCGCCAATTTTTCACACGGGCTCGGAACGAACGAGGAACGCGCTCGACGAATCGACGCGACCGTCGAACGATAATTATGAATAATCTTTCAGAGAGGAACTCTCGACGAGCCTAAGCATAATCAGCAGCGCGCTCCAAGGGGCCGAATCTTTTTATCCCCTTTCGGCGGACGCGGCGGCGGCGAGCCTCGATCCTCGGATCGCGGCGTGGACTTCGTTTTTGCCGACGTTGGGAGTCAACGGTGAGATCCGAATGCCCGACGGTGGCAACGTGCGCGATTGCGTCACCGAAACGATGAGCCAACTCCAAGAAATGATGCTCAGTATCTCCGAGGACGATACCAAGAGCTTGTTCGTCCTGGTGCGGGTACGTTGCTCGTTCCGTATCGGTCGAGCTTTTCTTTCGTCGAGATCGAAAAGTTCTCGAAAAAGAAAAGTTTGCCGGCTCGAAAAGAAAATCGACCCGTCTATTCTTTCTTCAGATATGGAGCGTACTCTTGATGGAAAAATATCGGCAGTTCGAACAATTCGAGATTCGATACAAAAACTTTAAATTAGTGAGAGGTGTTCTCAAGAACAGGGTCGTAAAGAGAAAGGGACACTTGGGAGGCATGTTCACGTTCCAAGAGGCCGAACTTCATCACGAGCGCCGAACGCAGACCCGTTTTTACGCTTTTACCGAAGCTCACGGGAACATTACGCTCGAATTGTTTAAATTAGCGACCAGCCGATACGCCGATGTACGCTCGAAGGCCCAGGATGTTTTGATATCGACTTTCGGCTATTTTCCGTACTCGTACACGGTTATCGCTCCAAAATTGCTCGAAATTTTGGCTACCGATCCCGAGGAAAATCACGAAGCGCACAAGGTACGTCGAGAAGAAACCCGAGCGCTCGGGCGCCCCCTCGCGTTCCGAGCGACCCAGCGGTATCGCTGGGTTTCCACCGTACACCTTTGATTCTCGTACAGGGACTGCTCTATCTTTTGGGACATCAATCGGAGCCCGTGATGGCGGTGCGCGATTGGAATTTTTTGCGAACCGTTTGGCCAGCCGTAATAATGTCGAAACCGTCGGAAAAGTTGTCGGTGATTCGTCTGAAGGAGAATCTCGTGCAGACCGTCAACAGGCAATTCAAGATGATCGCCATTAGGGACAGCGTGCCGGAGGCCTGCGTATCAGTTGGGAGAACGTTGTGGAGGAACTCGCCACGGCCGCGAATCCCTCTACCGTCCGACGAGGAGATTCGTCGCGGAGCCCAAGAGCTCGACGAAATCGGCAAAAAAAACGAGGATTTGTACGACGGACTGCTGAACGATCTCTTGCGTTCGATGTCGGAGAAGAATCCTCATTGGCGGCATCGCTCGATGGCCATGAGCTTCATCAGGGATTTGGTTCATCCGGATCGAGCCTATCCGGCCAAGGTTGTCCGTTATTTCTTGAACGCTCTTGTCCACGAATCCCTCGAAGAGCGCAAAATCGCCGCGAAGACGGTCGTCTCTATGCTGAGCCAACAAAAGAGGAAGCACGTCAAGGTCGGTCGATGGAACTTTGCGCGATACGTCTTTGTTTGCCAATTCCGATTATTTCCTAAAAAATCGCGGCAAAGCCGCGCGCGGCTTCCGAAACGGCTTCCGAAACGTACAAAAATTAGCAAAGAAAAGCGTACGCGGGCTAGCGATCTTCCGGATAGATTATTAAGAATCGGTTTAATATTTATCTCTCGTGAAGGAAATTGAAGTACTTGTTTAACTCGAAGATCGAGGCGGACTTGAGCGAGTTACGGTCGAAGGGTCATCCACTGGTGAATCGAACGGACAGGTGGTATCCGGGTGTGCGTTCGGACAACGTCTGGCTCCAGTACAATTACGAGACGCGTCCGTTGAGCGAGGATCAGTGGAACGAGAGCAGATACGTTCACGATCCTTGGACGGGATATTACACGTGGCCGAAGAAGCTCGAGGTTTACGCCCCGTCCTCCCAGCAGCCGAGTTTCGATCCCAGCGTACGCGTATTGACCGATCGGGAGCGCGAGGTCGATCGTTTCTTCTCGGATCCACGAAACATCGAAAAGATCATCAGGTACAACAGTCTGGAGGAGCGAAAAGGAAAGGACAAGTTCAGTACCGTAAGAGCCCAACTCTTCAAAGGATTGTTCCGTAATCACGGTACGACTCACTTGAAGTACTTTATACCGGACTTGCGGAGGTTAGTCTCGGATCACCACGAGAGCAATCAACGTTGCGCGGCCGAAATAATCGCGGGCCTCGTGAAAGGCGCGAAGCATTGGCCGTTCGACGCGGTCGCCGAAATGTGGAGGGAGATTACGCCGATCGTCAGAACAGCCCTGAACAATCTCACGGTCGAGACTATGGCCGATTGGGCGATGTGTTTTTCCACGGCGCAAGAGCGACGCGATCCCAACAGGCACCACTGGCTGCTCGAGTGCCTCATGGAAGAGCCACCCCTGGGAGATGCGACCGCGTCCTCGGTCGAGTGCGGTAGATTGTACGTGCTACAGACGGTACTCGGTTCGCAGTCGTGGCGCCTCGTCGAGCTGACCCAGCGTCTCGTTGCTCGTATCGAGGAGCGGTTGCTCACCAATCCGTTTCAAAACGTCCGGGGACGGTTGGGCTCTCTCTTGTCAACCGTGTACGCTCAGGACATAGATTTTCCGGGCTCGGAGAACGATCGATTCACCCCGCGGGCTCGCCGTTTCCTGGAAAGGATAATGCCTACGTTGCGTCGACTCACCGACGCGTCCGCGTCCGCGACGCGCCTCGAGTCCGCCCCTGCCGAATCGAGCAACGTCTCCTCGAAGCCCATTACCGAGAGCAGCAGCAGCAGCAGCAGCAGCGGCGGCGGCGGCAGCGGCAGCGGCAGCGGCAACGGCAACGACCTCGACTCGAGATCCATCGATCCTACGAGCGACGAGCAAACTCTTCGAGTTTTCAAAACTATCTGTAAATGGATCGTAGCGAGCGCGTGTCGTCTCTTGTACGGCGCGTTACCGGAATTCTACGACGTACTGCCGATCGTTTGCCAGCTCGAGAATTGCGAGGCCGACGAGGAACTTGGCAAAACGTGCTCGGTCACCCTAGCCGTTCTCGCTCAAGCTCTCGCACTCCCGCGTAACATGGACGTCGCCCTTAAAACCGTTAAGAGTATATCGCGAGGGGCTTCCTGGTCCTCGCGAGCGGCTTGCCTCAGTTTCATGGAAGTCCTGGTCTTTTACAATATGGGGATTGTCGTCAGTCGGCCCGCTTGGCTCGCCGACGTCCAAGCTATCGTTCTCCGATTGCTCGAGGACGAACGAATCGAGGTCCGTGAAAAAGCCGCTCGAGTCCTCGGAGGCCTCTTGCATTGCGCCATCGTTCAGGAACAGGAAACTCTACTCGTACGTTACCGAGTTATCTTTTATTTTTTCTTTCCGTCCATTCGCCACTCAACGTCCGAACATCTTCCCTTCGCGCTTTCTCTCTCTCTCTCTCGTACCGTTTCTCTTATTTTCAGAACGAGTTCAAACTAAAGTCGAGAAGGCGGATAAAGAAACGCGACGATGTACGACTCCGACACGCCGGGGTCCTCGGGCTTTGCGCTTTCGTACGCGCTCATCCTTACGACGTTCCCGGATACGTCCCGTCCGTCTTCGAACATTTGGGCGATCATCTCAACGATCCTCAGCCCATTCCGGTCGGTATACACGACCAACCGTTTCCGTCCCCGCTCGGCTTTTACCGTCGAATCGACGCTCCCCCGCGCTAATGGATTCTTGCCACGAGCTCGCGACCACCTCCAATTTCTGTACCTTTTTTTATTTCAAAATCTCGCTCGTGAAAAGTTCGGTCCGTTCGGATCACTCGTTTTTTTTTACAAAATTGCCGAAAACCTCAGCTTTGAAACTTGTCTTCTCCCGACGATGAAACTAACAATAAGTCTCTCTGCTCTGAACTTTTCGTCCACCGACTCTCGATTGTACGATTCGATTCGCCGAATATCATTATCGAAATATAAATAATGGTGATTCGGGAGGGAACTCGTCAAATTTTCGTTCTCGTTGCAGACGACGATAAGAAAGACCCTGGGTGACTTCAAACGAACGCACTACGACGGTTGGACCGCTCACGCTTTACGTTTCACCGAAGAGCAACTCGGAATTCTACAAGATTTGACAGTCCCGCCCTCTTACTACGCTTAGTCCGACGTCGGAGAGGAGGGACGCCGGAAAAAAACACACACACAAAAAACGAAAAGACAGCCGAAACGGCAAGACACGGTTCGACGCGAGGAAGCTTCCGTAGCTTGTACGCGGTACGAAATTGCTAACGGGAATGGACGAGACGAATATCGTTTGATACACGCGTTACGAATAACGAGTAAGATATACGAATGTAATCTCGCGACTGGCGTTTCGGATTTTAATAGAATATTGTGGGCAACGGGTTCATAAAAATGTTATTACGGTACCGGAGTACGCACAGGCGTATACGCGAAACGAAACAAATTCATTTACGCATTAAAACGTGAGTTACGCGTACCAGAGAAGAGATAAGGAGACGAACATTTTTCTTAAGCTATCGCGACGATGCGAACACATGGAAAATTGGTGAATGGAAAATTGGAGTTACCATTTTCGAAAATTATACATTATGCACTTGTTACTGTTTGTTATTAATACCGATTGTGGCTTCGAAGCAACGAAAATGTCACCCCCATCCGTATAAGGCGCTTGGAATGTCGCACCGGCGTTTCATTCGACGCGAAAGGCAATCGCCATTCGCAAAGGTAAGTATCGTCGCTCCGAGCACTCGTTTATCCGTCGATATTTCGACGTTTTCGTATTAAATTCAAAATCAAATTTATGATTCATTCACGAAGCGAATTGTTTCTTCTCGCTATAAATCCGATGGTGTTTAAACACGGGTTTTCATAGGGACGCGTTGAGCGCGAAATCTCTCGACCGCCGGGCACCGCGGTGAAAAACTAAACGAGACGCGTCCGACTCTACTCGTTCGATAAGTTTTTTAGGATGGAGAAAGATTTATTTCGTAATCGGAATATAAACGTAAATAGAGAATACGCCGATGTACGCCGTGTACTCGATACGAATGTACACCATAGAAACTTGGAAAACAGGGGTGCTCATTTGGAGAAAGTGAATCTCGACGCTGCGTTTCGCTACGAGCATCGTTCGTCCTGCCTTTGCTATGATTCCGTGAACGAAGCCGGTCGTTGTTCTTTATCCGATAAAAGAGCAGGTTTTCGCGTGTGCCCGTGCAATTAGCACTGCGCGAATTATAACAATGACTGCGGAATTGCCAGGTAATCGCGACAGTGACTTCTTCGTCGCATGTGCGCGTTTGAGAAACTCGTTCGACGCCTTGATCGAGAGAACCAAAATTTTAACGCCTTTAATGCCGCGTCCCTCCAAATTTTGTAGAAAACAACGAACCTAATGAAAATGATTTATTTGTAATGTGTGTCTCGTGGAATATGCAGCAGTCCCGCTACCTTTCGCGATCCTGACTATTGTCGCCGGATCCCTGTGTTTCTCAAACTCCTACGACGGTCAATTTGTTTTTGACGACACCGTGGCAATCGTAAACAACGCCGATGTCAAAGAGACAGCTCTCTCGAGTTTATTCCTCAATGACTTTTGGGGCACGAAACTGTCGCACGAGCAAAGTCACGGCTCGTATCGGCCGTTAACGACCCTAACGTTCAGGTAACCTCGCGGCAAACATTCGGAAACACCATTCGGCGCGTAAACGTCCGTAAAGTATCATCGTTACCCAGAGATCGTTACTGTTACGCAGATTTCATTACTGGCTCAGAGGCTTCTTGGACCCGATGGATTTTCATCTATTCAACATTACTTTGCACACCGTTGTTTCCTTATTGACGCTGTTCGTTTTCTCTATATTGTTGGGTAGAGACGCTCGGACGATCGCCTTTTACGCGGCTCTATTATTCACGGTTCATCCTTGCCACGCCGAAGCCGTAAGTAAATGTTACCGCGATACGAGAGTTCAGGATCGAATTGACGGTCGAGAAGGGTCGGCGGTCTCCTCGAACGAACGGAGAACGCCAATGTTTTTTGCCTAATCGTGGGATCTTCAGGTCTCAGGGATCGTCGGAAGAGCCGATGTTCTCTGCACTTTCTTCGCGTGGCTTTCGATAGTGTCGTACGATCGGTGCATATTCGTCGAGAGAACCGGTCTCAAGATAGTCGCGATGGCCTCGTGCGTTCTGTGCGTAACTGCGGCGATGTTGTGCAAGGAAATTGGCCTCGCCGCGATTGTAAGTATTCCGAGACTAGAATTACCGCGCGCGTCTGTAACATATTTCTGAACGCGTCGGACAGGCATAGGCTTTTCATCGAAAAAAATTTCATTGCAGGGTATATGCGGAGCGTACGATATAATTGTTGTCAACGAATTGTATCCGCACAGAATCATGAAATTGCCGAGGCAACGATGCTTCTGGACCGAGGTTCGAAACTTCATTCACGAAAGGTCGAGTCTGTTGAAACGTTTGGGAGTGTTGATTCTGAGCGGCGTAGGACTCGTTTTAACGCGGCTCAGTATTATGGGATTCTCAACGCCGACCTTTCAGCCCGTCGATAATCCAGCTTCTTTCGTCGATAAGCTCGTTTACCGTGTCATCAATTACAACTACATTTACTGTTTGAACGTATGGCTGCTGATCTGTCCCGAATGGCTCTGTTTCGATTGGTCGACCGGTTGCGTACCTCTGATTACCGGATACGATCGGAGAATTCTTGCCATTTTCGGACTTTGGATCGGTACCGGACTCTTGGTAGTCGCTGCGATTAACACGCGAGAAAGGAAACACTCGAGGTAGCGATGATACCACAGTTTTCACCAGGAACGAACGCTTCGTTGAGCCGTGGACGAATTATTTGCTTCAACAAACGAAAACTTGACGAAATTTCGGGATGTCTTTAGCCTCGGTCGATGTACCAATCATTTTTTCGAAATGTTTAAACACGTAAAGCGTTTTGGTTAAATGTATTCTTTATGGATAATTTCAGGTACGTGGGAGTTGCGTTGTCGTTGCTGATCCTTCCATTTTTACCGTCTAGCAATATTTTCTTCAACGTTGGTTTCGTACTCGCAGAGAGAACGTTGTATCTACCGTCGGCCGGATATTGCCTGCTCGTAGCGATAGGCCTGGAACGCCTGTACCTTACATTCGGGAGATCGAAAGTACCGATATTTTTTTACTGGGCTCTGATCGCTGCGTACTTTGCGCGGTCCTTCGTAAGAAGCGATCAGTGGAGATACGAAAAAACACTTTTCCGTTCGGCCCTCGGCGTGTGCTCGCTAAACGCCAAAGTCCATTACAATATTGCAAAGAATGCGGCAGACTTGGGAGATACGAGTCTCGCCGAGGCTGAATACCGAGAGGCTCTCAGGTAAGCCCAATTTTGCAACTCCCGTTTACTTATCGCGGCTCTTTCCTAATTAATGTTTTACCCCTTTCAGGCTTTATCCAGACTATACACAGGCTATGAACAACCTTGGCAACTTGATGAAAGATCAGGGCAAATTCGAGGAGGCTGAGAAACTTCTGAAACGTGCTCTGGAACTGCAGTGAGTCGAATTCTACTCCGCCTCGTGCGGTCAAATATTTTCATACCCTAAAAGTCCTTTTTTTCATGCCGAGATAACTCAACGAAGATTAATCCCAAAGGTCAGTGGAGTATTATCGTTGCAACGAAAAGGACTGAAAATTTTGTTCGTTGCGCGAACGCTCGCTCGGTTAATACGTGCTTACGATGTGCGTCAAAGCAGCACGAAATCTTTATTATCAAAGAATAATTTTAAAATCGATTCAAGGTTTTCTCCCACTTAATCGACACGACTCGAAACTGCTCGTGTGTCAAGTTTAACTTTAATACAGTATATTTTTTGACTCTCCGATCGGCTATTGTGCCGTTATAAGCTTGCGTAACTACATTTATTCAGGATAAATGAAATTTTTGATAATCCCAGAAACTGGAGATCCTGGAGACCGTTCATTATTCGCGATTGCGTTTAGAAAGGGAACTCTGCATTGCAGGGAAGATTTTGCCACGGCGTGGATGAATTTAGGAATCGTACTGTCAGCCCTGAAGAAGTACAACGAATCGGAGAGAAGCTACGAAATTGCTCTGGCGCACAGACCCAATTGCCCGGATTGTTATTACAATTTGGGAGTGTCGGTACGGATCTTACGAGTCTTTAAAAGTTCGCATATTTTCATATGGCATAAAAAAGTGATGTATTCTCGTAAGACTTGTGTATTATTAATACAGTATTTGGAGACAAAAGAAAACGACAAGGCACTAAAAGCGTGGCAAAAAGCGATCGCTCAGAAAGCAACCCACCGAAGGGCTTGGGTGAACTGGGTGCGATTACTCGATGATACGGGTTGAGTACAATTTGTTTGCTTCGTAATCGATAAAATCATAAAAATGATCCTTGGATTTTAGCGTATTTAAAGATACATGTTTTTCGCAGGTAAGTCGAACGAAGCTCTGAAAGTGGGCCGGGCCGCGTTGAAGTTTATTCCCGGGGACCCGACCATACATTTCAATATCGCTAATATACTGGGAAAAGCCGGCCGTTTCGAAGAGGCCGAGACGGAATTCAAAGAGGCCATATCGAAGGATCCTACAAATCCAACTATCCTGTCAAATTTAGGTGACGAATGGATTCAACGTAGATCGGTTTCTCCATCAGGACGATAGAAGAAAGAAAATCAGCTATCTTTGTCTCAATTGCAGGAGTCTTGTATCACAGATGGAACAGATTCGAAGAGGCGGAACTCATGTACAAACAAGCTTTAACGTTAAAGCCCGATCTACAGAGCGCCAAGGACAATTTGAGAAAAGTATCCTCGCTATCGCGAACGAAACAACCAAGAGCGATAAATAATCAGTGAATGACGAATAAATACAAATTCAATAATCAGGAACGCGAAGCCGTACTCGTTCTCGTTTTTTTCGATTTTGAGCTTTTCACGTTTTCATTAGCCATCGAGGTTGACGTTTGAACGAGGTCGTGGTGAATGGGGTAGTGATACGCTTTGAAGTTGCCAATCTTCTTGCCGTCGATGTAGTTGTACGATCTCATGCATACGTCGCACATGTAGCAAGGGTCGTGAGGTATTCTGTCACTTTCCGTCACTATCCATTGCGCGGGTAACTCGCTGCACATCAAGCAGTAGCGACACCGACGCTGCTTCAGTCTCTCTATCCTTGGATATGCAGAGATCGCTAATTCATCGTCGGAATTCACTAATCTGCAATTGCATCGAGAGTACGGTACAGCTTGACTCTCCAAAATCGTTAAGAAAATACTCATTTCTGAGGAAACGGGGCTTTCCGTGAAAACCTGGCATCCTCACCTAGCATCACCGAAGACCAAAAGATGCTCGCAGTTGCCTTGATGCTGATATACCCACGGGTAGCCAAACCTCACGCGCAGCGAATCGATGCGGCATTCTTCCATCCGTGCAGTGCTAAACGGGCCAAAATCGTTCTTTTCGGCCCACTCTCTTATCACCTCGCTGTTGTCCTCGTTTGTGGGCTCGCGGAAGTCATTATAGAACGTGCCTTCGATGTAAAAAAAACCCGATTTATAAATGTCCTACAAGGAAACGTCGGTAAATACTGACGAATTAAATGAATCGGGGGCAACCGCCGTATCGTCGCAAGCGCGGTGCCACGGAATAGCGTAACAACCTTTGCGTTCGGTTGAACAGGAGCGTCCAAATTTTCGCTAGTTTCTTTCGCGATTGATAGATCCGCCGTGCAATCGATGATATCCCGAATCTTGTCCAGTGTTTGCGAGCCGAGCACGGTTATCACGCCGGACAGACGAATGTTTTTCCTGACTTTGGGCCCGGATCGACAAGGGTCGTAAATCCTAATGTAGACGAGCGCGTCCCTGCCCGGTACTGCCGACGGACCCGCCGACTCTGCCTTCTCGTATCGCTACGTACAATGATCGTCGTACCGATAGTTAGGACCGTCCGATGTCCCGTTATTCGTCTAAAAAGCTGACGGCGCGCGCGCGACGTCGCAACAAGAAACTCACTATGGTCACAGCGCCGCTGTACTTCCTCGTTGCTTTAAGGGCAGCGGCGCTCCGCGTCTTGTAAAGCGTTTCAAGATTCGACAGAGTCGCCAGCTGGGTTCCTTGCGGTATTTTTGTTGCTTCGAAACTATCCCAACCACCCTTGGTTTTTCTGATACTCTCGTATCTGGGAACTTCGCCGGGGACCGTTAATTTGGCGATGCTGCAAATATCAGGATTCGAACTGTTAAGAGATTTAACGAGAGTTTATAATTTCAAATATTTTTCCTCTACGAGTGCACTCGGTCCGATAGCAAAGACGTTAGACATAAAAAAACAACGGTCAATTGGCATTTCCGATACAACGAATATAAACGAAATTTGTAAACTTGTGGCTTTTGATTGTTCAATATAGAGAAAGCATTTTCCACTTACCTGCAATAATCAGCCAACATCGCCAACTCTTCTTCACCCAACGAGGACGGCATGAAGCTCGCTATCGACTGTTCACCGTTCGCGTTTGACAGTACGTACCAATCTTCACTGATCGCTTCGTGATACTTTTCGAAGTATTTGCCAATATCGATTTTCTCGGAAGCGATTCCATCGTACCGAGAGTAGATTTTATCCATGACTGCAGAGCTACATCAAGAGAGTGTTCAGTCAGAAAGGGACAATCATTGAATACTCCCTTGGCGCGTGAATTGGAACTTAAAATTCGTCAAAGCCTAGTCCAAAATGCTCAAACGAAAGATTAACGCAAAGATGTCAACTCACCGGAATACTACTTTGCCGAACGGATATTGACGCTCGGAACTTTTAACCTCGCGGTACCAACGCTCGTACGCTCCATCCGTGGTGGAGGTTCGCCAAGTCTTTCCACTTTCCGTGTGGCAGCACCTTCGCGTCGTACCTCCGTCGACGACGCGGACGTACTTTAAAAATCTCGCGTTCAGTATTAAAACGTTCACTCACGTGGTTGGTGTTTACACTTTTCCTGCAACGTTGAATCGCTCGTGCCACAATTTCTTCTCACGTTTCGTCGTATCGCGCGTGGTAAGTGGACAAAGGGAATCGATGAAAGAACACTCCAAACATTCGTCGTCGTATTCCTCAATTCGGCCGAGTTTTCGGTCTTCGTAAACAAAGCTTAACCCCCGAATAACCTTTCCGTTGAAATTTGAACTCGCATCTGTCGTCTCCGTTCCAAAGACACGCAATTTATCGCTCGCGTTGGAACATGAAGTCCGAAACGTCGCGGAAGAGCGCTGAAGATGTGGCCAAAATTCTGTACGTAAGATTGCCTCATACGATAAGAAACGCAAAGGAAATCGAGGAGCTTTTTCCCGGCGATGTTCAAGTCAAACTGACCAGAAAAGCGTCGAGACATTGTCACGTGGTCTTTCCGACGGTAGCGGAGAAAATAAAGAATATGAAGAGCGTGAAGAAAATAAAGATCGACGGACGAAACGTAATAGCGAATCATCCCAGAATCAACCCGCCCGAGAAGAAAAAGAAAACGGAAAAAAAGCTAAGAATACCGAAGCCCAAGGTCGAAGAGGAGATTACGAAAACGTGAGTAACTCGCCGCGTTCTCTTCCTCCTCTACCGACGTTCCGATACGTCATTCGTGTAAACAATTTTTTATAGTCTCCACGTTTCCAACGTTAAACCCGGTACCAAGGCGATCGAGGTCAAGGATGCTTTTCCCGGATGCGCGTCCGTGGTCCTCCTAAAGTCCAAGAACACGGCCAATCGGTGAGACGAAAAGAATTATCGCCGCGCGCGGCTGAATCGATACTCATCCGCGGAACGTTTTTAATAATCTTTTTAAAAATTAGTTAACCCTTCGACGGCGTTTATTCCAATCCGTGGCGCGTCCACGGTCAAAGTTTACTTCGCCCACGGCGCGAAGGTATTTCGTTTCGCTCGTGGTTTACACAGATTCGTGTGGGTTTTACAGAATCGCTATGGTAAAGTTCGGAAGTCTCCGGTTAGCCGGGGAATATTTGCGAAAGGAGCGCGAACCGCCCGAAGTTCGAGGCAACAGGCTCGTGATCAGGTCGGATACGAGAAAAAGAAAGAAGCGAGCGAGCAAAAAGTCGAGCGGCTCGAAGATTCACAACGGCGAAACCGAAGCGAAGAGCGAGACATCCTCAACGGCAGGAAAAAAATCACCAAATTCGAAAGAGGAAGAGAGCGAAAATTCCGAAGAGTCCGAGGACGAGGACGACGAAGAGGAGGAAGAAGAGTCGGAGTCGAACGAGAGCATCGACGCAGAGGAGGAATAGTTTGAGCATTCGAGAAGATCGATTAGGTAGACATTTAATCGTATCGTATCGTTTATACTAGATTATTGTAACGCATCGGGCCGGTACGTCCGCGTTGATCGCATCATCGTTCCGAATGATTTCTATTTAGCCGCGAGAAGCCGTATATTTTCTTCTTTAAAGAGAACGAGTCGTACTCCGGCGGTCCCGGATGCCCTTTACGTTGCGCGTCGAGTCTCTCCGAGCTTAACGATGAAACGAATAACGAAGAAGTAGAAAATCTCAAAAATCGAGACGAAACTGCAACCAAGGAAGAGACCGAAAACGCCGCCCAGAGAAGCTGAAATCAAATCGTTCATAAATCTTTAAAATATAGTTTTAAGGCAATGCATCAAAGATGTTTGTTGCGCGCGACCAGTCGCAAAGCTCGGGGTGCAACATTTATCGCTAACTCGTCCAAAGGGAATCCTTTACTTTAATCCCTCCCGTTCCGTACCGGTCGGTTTATCCATCATCGGACCGATTCGTCCGGTTTTGTACATTTTCTTTACAGCCGTTGCTTCCGATCGAACGAGTCGGCGATTATTCGTTCGGGTTTGTAACTTTATCCGCGCGTGATAGCACGACGGATCGTCGGAGGGTCAATAAAAAGGGGTTTCACCCGTAGCTTCGACATTTGTTTCTTCCGTTCGCACCGACGCCGGTACGAAACTTTTCGGATTGGATTTAAATACAAGAGGGAACGCTCGTTTGTTCTTACACACGAGATTGATCCAGGAAAGGACGACCTCGCGACGTTCCAACATCGCTGACTGATCCGAGTACGTGATGTGCACAGCAGTCGCGTTAGGAATTTTACTGGCTTTTCGACTGTGAAAAAGACAAAGACGAATAATTGTTAAAAAAGAAACATCGGATTGTTCCGTAAAATCGATAGGACGGGCGAAACGACAGCGTTCGCGAAACCCATGAAAAACGAGTAGGCCCTCCGATCGGAAACGCTCGAATCGAAGAAAGGGTGCCCGCCTCAAGGATACTCGAGATTCGCGAACAAGGCTGAGCGCAGACTCGGCCAATTAAAAGCCAGATCGAGCTCGTTTTCGAATCAGTTCGGAGAAAGGGGGAGAGTCGCGGCTCGAGGGAACGCGAGCCAATACTCACTAAAACTCTGAGGGATTGAAACGAGGAGCGCTGAACGGGAGGGCGGTAGTGACCAGGGAAAAGATGGTTCCCTCGCAATCGGGCAAGCAGCGGCAGAAGGGTCCTCGCAGCGTCAGGGAATACGCCTTCTGTTTGACTCTGGTAAGACAGGATATGTCGGTAATATTGCAAATTCTCTGCCCTCTACCGATCGACGAAGCGAAGAACGGTAGACAACCGCAGAAACGAAAGAACGCTCTTTCGCGACATTTAACGTAACAATTGTCGGCCCGATAAAAATCGTCCTCCTCTTCTTCCGATCGAATTTCGACTTTCCGTTTCGATTTTTTGCAGTCACGATCCTCGCTCCTCATGCTCATAACTTCGAGGCTCGCCGTCAAATATCGACCGTAGAGCCGCGCGACGGTCTCCTCTCCCGTTCCCGCGACGAATTCCAGAGACGACGGACCCGGATAAGTTTTCCTCTCGTGGATCAGAATTCTTATACCGTCGCCGTACATCAGCGACGAAACACGATCCCCCGAACCGTAAGATTTCATCAGGAACGACAGAATGTAATGACCTCCGAAACTCACGCTGTAATATTGACGATCCGTTGAATTCCATCTGCGACAAACAACGAATATTTCCGGTTGGTCGAAATATTCTTCGTTTTTTTTTCCACCTCGAAGAGAATACCTCCGCAACAATAACGAGCCCGGGTGGTCGGTGAAAATTCATTTCTAAAAACATCCTGGAGTGGCCCGACCCTTCGCGGTGGATCGTTCTTCGCGTACGATTTCAATAGGTCGAGCGTCCGAGCGATCGAGGCGCGTCAATAACGCATCCGCGGCGTGTCTTCGGGCAAACGAAAGAAACACGGAACGTCGCGGACAACGTCGCGGACAACGGTCGCGACGTTCTATACTTTTTTCATAGAAAAGGCAATATTTTTTGCGGAATCGGTCCGTTCGCGTCCCGCTCGTGTCGCGTACCGATAATCCTCGGGTCGCGAGTAAAAACGATGCCACGAGTCCTCGAGAGTTTCGAGGTAACGACGAGTGTCGCGTACTTCGGCCTCGCGGAGCCGACCAATTATTTACCGAACCAACGGACGGGGGAATCACTCGTGACAAGGATCACGCTCGATGTACCGCGAGGAGGAGGAGGAGGAGGAGGAGGAGGAGGAGGCGGAGGACCAACCTATGCGGCGATTGCGCAACGCGAGTCAGCGCGCGATCCAACGCGTACCGTTCGATCGAAGGAGGAAGAAAAGGGAGAGGGAGAGGAGAAGGAGGGAATCGCACCGATCGTCGAGACGCGAGACGTATAATTCGCCAAGGCGAGGTACCTTTTCTTTTCTTTCCGTCATCTTTAGTATCGGCTGGGTTATCCGTGGTACTCGGAACGATCGGCGACGCGGTCTTGCCTGGAATCGCTGTACCGACGGGTCATCGGGATCTATCGAACGTTCGCGACGCGATTGGAAAATATATCGTTCGATATTTATAAGAGAGTGAAAAGTACAGACGAGAAAAACGATTCACCGGAGAAGACATCCGCGCGATGGAGGATCGAGGGCTCGGTGGTGAGCGAACGATCGCAGGGGTGAGCGAACGATCGTTCGTCCGCGATACCGGGCCCGGTTCGAACGACGGTGGAACGCATCGGGTGGCTCGGTGCGAGGCTTCCGTCGGACGCTCCGCGATATCGCGACGAACCGTTGAAAAAAAAAACTCCGCGCGTTTCGAAACTCGTCGAGGGCGTACTTGCGTTTTTCCTTGACGTAGGCGTAGTTGAAGGAACAGCAGATCCCGTAAGGCGTGTAACTCGGCTCGATGAAACTCTCGCAATTCCTCGTTTCACCCTCGAACTGACACATCACGATGAAATCGCTGCACTTCGGGCCGAGCAGTTCGAACAAATCGGCGAGCGTCATTTTATTCGCGTGAAGCACTCGGTCCAGCAGATACGTTTCCTTCTCGAATTGATTGCTCGGTAATATTCCGATCCACAGATACCTCAGACTCCTCTGGAAATCCTCGAGCGTAACGCCAAAAGGCATGCGTCTGAAACTCAAGAGAAATACGGTCCGGCGGTCCGTTCGAGCCAATTTTCGGACTCGAGCGCGCTCGCTCGCTCGCTCGCGATTCTTCGGAAATTGTAAATTCCCCTCGATACCGAGAGAACAACGAACGAACGAACGAACGAACGAACGAGACTCCCGTACAAGTGCTTTTTCGCGTTCAAATGTTTGAAACGATGAAGGGCAGCGACGTCGGAGTGGCAAAAAGTGATCGCCGGCAGTTCGAGGTTCCAGCTGGGATACTGACTGCTCACGACCAACGTCCGCATATTCGCCGATTCGTGTTTCTTGTAAAACTCGTTGGCCAACCGCCAAGCGGCTACGATCGAGAGAACGACGATCAGGAGCCACAGACATCTGTAATTATCGGCGTACGTCACCTCCGCTGGATCGGGAACGCGATCTTTACCCGCCACCCCCGACTCCGCTCTTTTACCTTCCGAGTTTCGATTTTGCCTGTGTCGTGTACTTGACACCGTGGATCGTTGATTGCGACGAAAATTCGTTGTAAACGTCTCCTATTATTTGGCGCGCGCTGCGGCGCGTCCGCGGTTCGTCGCGGACTCCGATTTTGTTGTCGCTGAAATTCCTCGATCTCATTTGAGCGGAGAAACGGAGGGACCGGTTATTTCCACGTGCCGGATTCCGGAAGACTGGACGGTGCCTCGAACCATCGCGCGTTTCACTCGCGAGAGTCAACCGCGCGAGAATCGATCGATACGAGCATCATTTTTTTATTGCGGCGCGAGTCACTGTGATTACAAACGCGCCTATCTCGTTTACATCTGACCCGCGTGTACGTCCCCGGTGCGTTTCCCCTCGCGCCAACGCTCCCTTCTGCCGTTCGAGTTTACCCTCGCCGACGTTTTTCGCCGCCCGTGCGCCGGGCCGGGCTGAATCGGCTCCGCGCGTTCACCGCACCTTCCGCTGTCGGCCCTCTTCCGTTCGTCCTCTCTTCGACGCGCGCTACCCGAAGTACAACGCGCTTCGAATTATTCGCCCTTCCCGACCCCGCTCTCCCGGCGAATCTTCCCAAAACCGTTTAGGACGCAACCTCGATGCGTATTCGATACCGATCGATTCTTCTTTGTACGATTATCCTTGTCGCGTCCTTCCCAAAATCTCGAGTTCTCCTATTCGTAGAGAGAAAAGTGTCTCGGGCGTGACTACCGGTCGTCGAGTTTCACACTCACCGATTTAATATTCTCAAAAAAGACTCGCAACCGAGTCGTGATCCCCGTACCGGAGCGAGTGCGAATTACCGAACCCGTAAATAACGGTTTCCGCGACGAGATTCGTTCGACGTTGGAAGTCCCGTGAGCGTTTGCTGGTTTATTTGCACCCTCGTATCTTCCTCGGAATCCAAGATTACACGCTCGCTACGCGCCCGATCGATTTTGTAAACGTACCGAGGTGCCGGACGAGTAAAAATCTATCGGTCTTCTCCGCGAAACGTTACTTACCGAGATACTTGTGACCGTTTGTTGAGGGCGGTGCGAGCTTCGAAAACGGTAAAGCAACGTTTTGTCCGAAATTCACCGGTCAGCGCGAAAATAAGTAAAATTACGTGCGCGCATCGGTAAAGTTTTTTTGTTTTTACGTTCAAACGCTCGTTAATTTGAGAAAACGGTAACATCGATGCTTCAATGACCAATAATAATAAGGAAAAATTGCTATTTGAACTAATAATAATGATAGGAAGTAACAATTTTGACTACTACCGATGCGTTCCCGAAGGATCAAAAATTCACTTGACGCCGTAACATCCGACCACGATTTGTAATATTTTGGCCAGGGTGCGCGTTTACCGTCGCGAGGTTGCACCGCGGCCGATAACGAAGGAATTCCTCCGTGCCGATTGTCCGAGTGGATTAAAAATTGCCACGACGGATGTCCGTACTGTCGCGTTGACGCGGGCGCGCGTACCCTCGTGTGCACGCGTGCGTGCGCGTGTGTAGCAGCCGATTTGTCGCTTAACGCTAATAGAAACAATCTTCCAATCTGAACGTTCGCGACGGTCGGTGCGTCGCGATTTATTATCTCTCCGAAAGGGTTTCTCGTACACTCGATAAAAGGAAAATCACGCAATGAGGTTTTCTTATCGCTCGCGTCACGGAGTAGGCGTTTCTTCTGTCAGGTTATCCGGTTCGTTTGCTGCTGTGTCGCTTACGCGATACCCCCGTATGTGCTCGTGACATTTTTTCGTGGAAACAAATATGTGCTTGTGTGGCGTTACACCGGCGAGACGTGCCAAGTGTATCGGAGCGAGAACTAACCTTAAACGGTCGCGTCGCGTTTATTCGTAAATCGCTACGGAAAAATTCATCGCGAGCCGAACCAAACAAAATTATAAACGTCACAATTTTCGTTGTCAAGTTTTTTAAGATGACGCGTGGACGCGGTCCAAGTTTGTTTCGAGCGAGTCCACGGACGGTCTCTTTGTGAGACCGTCGCTCGATGAGTGTCGAGTGTCGCGACGCGATGATGGCTCGGCAATTATTATTATTATTGACGTTCAACTTTTTCGAACGCACTTTTCCGAGGGCCGCTCGAATCGTAAGTTCACGTATTTGTAAGAGGAATTCGATCGATTCGTACGTGCTTTTAATGTTGCGTCTTCGTGATAAAGTTACTCGGTCCACGTTGACGTCAATTTCGTTTTAACATTCGCAAGGGGCTCGGCGAGTACGAATGTTCCCGGTATGCGTTTCGCATGGCTCGTTTGAACGCGCGGTTCTCGCTTTTTTCAGAACATACCCGACGGACAGTCGTCGAAGGACGTCCGTTCTTACGATGTCCCGGAATGAATTGTCGCTACGCTCTATACGATTTACATAAGGTAACGTTCCGTAATATAACGGAAGGCCTCGTTCGAACGTCGATTCCTCGGGGCAGCCGCGATGCTTTTTCGTAGTTCCGGACGAACCGACGCGATCCGTCGTTTCGGATCGATCGTTCGGCCGTTTCGAGACGCTCCGGTCTACCGGCGATATCTTATACGCGAGCGCTATCAATTTTAATCCTCGATGTTCGTCCCGTACGGCTCGGATGTATCCTTTTATGCGCGGAAAACTCGGCGATCGTAGTCTCCTCGGCTGCGAGCGGATACGTTCGGAGTATGGGTTTTGTTTCGCCTTGGAATAAAGAGGCGCGTCGTTTCGGAGACGCAGAGATGTCCGAGGATGCGCGAGACGCGCGGATGTCCCGGTCGAAACGGAAGCGCGCGTTTTATATTTATAAAAGATACAGGGGTTATTCCAGCGACGGCGACGCTGGCGAATAATTATAAAAATTGTCCGGAAGAGAACGAATTATTCCGTAAGAAATGTAAATAAAAGGCACGAAACGTTCGATGGACGGCGCGTCGTCCGCGGCTGGAGAACTCCGGCGAATAACGATTCGCGGGAAAGACGCGCCGAACCTGTATTTCTTCTGTTGCAGCAATACACTACGACGGAGTCAATTAAAATCTAGTTACATGGAAATTGCGACGCGGATACGAAAAGGTTGCAACGATCGGTGGATTCGATCGCGACGCATGTTCGACCGAAAAACGAGAATTTAAAAACCGTACGACAAGAACAATGTACAGGAGATGTGAGAAACGACGCTCGGATACGATAAACTGAGGCGCGAGGAAAGGCGGAGGAGGAAGAGGAAGGGCGAGCGGAAATAATGCAAGCGAAAAAACGTTATTTGCTGTTATTCGTGACGTGCGCGTTCCTCGGGTACTGTTACTTCGGCGGTTACAGATTAAAAAGCAAGAAGAGAAGCGAAAAGGAGCAACTACCTCAGGAACGTTTAGCCTCGTTCGTGAGCATGACCGAAGAGTTCTACGACAAAGATCTGAGAAGTTGGAATCGCAACGGTATCGTGAGCCAACCGCGCGTCGAGTGTCGGATGGAAACTTGTTTCGATTTAACGAGATGCAAGCAAGGCTTCACGGTTTACGTGTATCCGATCGAGGACGCGATAAGCCCGCTCTACCAAAAGATTCTCAACGTCATAACCGAGTCTCGTTACTACACGAGCGATCCAACGAAAGCGTGTGTCTTCGTGCTCTCGTTGGACACCCTAGATCGCGACCCCTTATCGACAGACTTCGTCCATAATTTACCTGCCAAATTGTCGCGTCTCGCGCACTGGAACAACGGTAGAAATCACCTCGTATTCAACCTGTATTCGGGGACGTGGCCCGATTACGCCGAAGAATCATTGGCCTTCGATCTCGGGTACGCGATCCTGGCCAAAGCCAGTTCGTCGATATTTCGTTTCAGGCCGAATTTCGACGTCTCGATACCCCTCTTCGGGAAACAGCATCCGGAGAGGGGCGGCGAGTCGGGACAAGCTCAGGAAAATACTTTTCCGAATAACAAGAAATACGTGGCCGCGTTCAAAGGCAAGAGATACCTGCACGGCATTGGCTCGGAAACGCGAAACGCTCTCTATCACTTGCACAATGGGAAAGATCTCGTTTTCGTTACGACCTGCCGCCACGGAAAGG
Organism: Ophioninae sp. A BG-2022a; assembly: GCA_030523105.1. Lineage (NCBI taxonomy): Eukaryota > Metazoa > Arthropoda > Insecta > Hymenoptera > Ichneumonidae > Ophioninae sp. A BG-2022a. Next base: position 46,311 of record JAPYZI010000294.1, on the reverse strand, counting down.
CCTGGAGGGAATTTCAGGACGAGCATTGCCTTCAGGACAACCAGGAGTACGATACGTGAGCAAATTATTTTACGCTTTCTTCTTCTTCATCGGTGTCATCGATGTTGCATCGCGATCGCTCGTCGCTCGCGCGAATCACTCGGGCTTTCCTAAACTTTCAAACGGATATCGCGGTTGACGCCCGCTTTAGTGCCGTTTGAAAGCTACCGGAAGGAGAAAATAAGTAAAGGAACGAGGGAATTTTGAGGTCGCGAACGAGTCGCGCGGTGATAACGAATCGAGGATCGATTGAAAAATTGCAGGTACGACTACGAGATACTACTGATGAATTCGACGTTCTGTCTGGTGCCACGGGGCCGAAGATTGGGCAGCTTTAGATTTTTGGAAGCTCTCCGAGCTGGCTGTATACCGGTGATACTGAGCAACGGTTTGGCCCTTCCGTTCCACGAAAAGATCGACTGGAAGCAAGCCGTTGTATTTACGGACGAACGGCTCTTGCTTCAGATCCCCGACATTGTCAGATCGGTCTCGAACACGAGGATCTTCAAACTTCGCCAGCAAACGCAGTTTCTCTGGGAGCGTTATTTTTCCTCGATCGAAAAAATCATATTCACCGTTTTTGAGGTCAGCATTTATGAATTTTCGATCGATACGAGAGTTCGAGCGTTACAGTTGTTCGCGCCGTACGCTGGAACCGCCCGATATCGATTAGAGTTATTTATATCGTGTTAATTGGTAACGCAGAGCGTGCGTGAACGTCTTTCGTGGGAAGAAAGGCGCGACGGACTCGTCTGGAACACGAATCCGGGTGCCCTCGCGATATTGCCACAATTCTCCGACAGCCAACAAGAGCTACCGTTCTCCACGAGAGATCCGGGGAATGCCTTTACCGCCATAATCTACTCGCAGTTGGGATCCACGGCCGTTCTCTACCGCCTGTTGCGCAGCCTCGCCAAAAGCAAATATTTAGACAAGGTTACTATCCCCGTTCGCCCGAAAATAATGCGTTCGTTCGTTCGTTCGTTCGTTCGTTGCGAATTCGTGTTCTCGCGAAAGACTCGAGCTGGAAGACTGCACGGACAAAATTGAGGCGTGTCGTCTTGACCCGCCGACCTGATTGATCAGCGTCGTCGGAGATGCCATAAATAAACCGAGTTTGCGCTCCCCCGTACAGATTATTCTCATGTGGAATTCTGACCTTCCGTTGCCGAGGCGACCGCGTTGGCAGGGAATAAAGGCAGCGATTCACGTCGTCGCCGTCACAGGAATTTCTCAACGTTTTTATCCCCATCCTCTCGTTAAAACTAGTGCCATACTGTCGTTGGACGAGGACGCTGCTCTTAACACCGACGAAATAGATTTCGCCTTCGTCGTTTGGCAGTCCTTTCCCGATCGAATCGTCGGCTATCCCGCGAGATCTCATTACTGGGACGACTCAAAGGTAAAGACCGACGGAAACTCGTCACGAACCATTTACCGAGATACTCTTTGTGCGTCCACCGAATCGAACTTTTTTTTTAATAGCACAATGAACAAGTAAATCGAAAATATCCGAACCGAGTCATTGACCGGCGATGCGCAAACGTGCGTGGTTTTTTTTTTTTTTTTGCGAGTTGAAAAAGCAAAAAACAAGAATAGGAATAAAATTGACGAGTCGGGGGATTAAACGTCGTTTGTTTCCACAGCGATCCTGGGGCTACACGAGCAAATGGACGAACGATTACAGCATCGTTCTGACGGGCGCAGCTTTTTATCATCGTTACTACAATACGCTGTACACGGAAATGCTGAGCTCGACGTTGCACAAAACTGTGGAACAGTCGCAAAATTGCGAGGACATATTGATGAATTTTTTGGTCAGTCACGTGACGCGTCGACCACCGATAAAGGTCACGCAGCGAAAACTCTACAAGGAAACCACGGGAGCTGGCGTCAGGTGGCTTCTCTTAACGATATTACACGAATGTACAGAGGGTGTCCCGCACTCCCCTTTGTACGATGGTAGCTCTTGCAACGGCCGAGTTTGAGGTGAAATTCACGTACGATTGATAGAAGCGCGTATGGCTCTCGGTTCGATCCCCGAATGATTATTCATTTTTCCAAAGACCGGTCGACCCCCGGCGAGTCCCGTTTCAGGGTCTACCATCAGCCGCGGGATACCCCGTGTATCTAGAGCCAATGTTGGCGAGTCAGCGTTCAATAATGCTTTTTTTCACTCTACTCGCTCAGGAGCGTAGAGCTATACGAACGAACTCTGGCGACCCGAAACTCGAAGAGTACGCTCACGTTGGATCTTCTTTCAGATCACCGTGGAACGACCCGGATCATTTTATACAACGGCAAACATGCATGAACACCTTCGTCGCCGTGTTCGGCTACATGCCCCTTTTACGCTCCAACATGCGGCTCGATCCGGTCCTCTTCAAAGATTCCGTAAGCAATCTGCGCAAGAAGTATAGGCAAATTGAATTAGTTAGTAATTAGAATTGTATAAAGCAGAAAGAGAGAGAGAGAGAGAGAGAGAGAGAGAGAGAGAGAGCGGGCAAGAGAGAGAAAGAGAGAATGTCACGCGTGCTCGATTTTTGAACGCGTAATTATTTATACACAAGAAACCAAACCGCGAACGCACTTACGCAGGCGCTTATTATCGTTCTCAAAGGATCGAAACAATTGAATGGCAAGCGCGGTACGCGCGCGATTGAAGCAACAAAGAACAAACCCAAACGAAATGGAAGATCAAAGTCCCATCTTTTGTATCGGTGTCTCGCCCATGGTTTTCGCCCGCCCTGCTTACGCGTTTCGCGAGCTGCAGCGCCGAGCGAGAACTCGACGATATAATCTCGAAAAATTGTTGATAATCATTCCGCCTTTGAATTGTCAAGATCGTTGTTCGCCATGTTTTTCGTTTTCCTTTCTATTCTGATTTTCTTTTTTCAACTGTTTTTTTTTACAATTGAACTTTCATGCGAAGGACAACGCGCGTATTACGATCGGCGATGTTTCGCCTCGGTTCGTCGATGCCAATACCACGAGTCAACGTTACAACGTCGCATTCATGTACATAACAATCGTTTCATAGCTATTATTAATGAAATAAAATTATTTAACAGATCGACGGGGTCGGCGTCTACGAAGAATTCTCACGAAGCCCGTCCGCTCTTGTTCCTTGTGTCCTTACGATCGTTGCGATTTTTGCCTCGATCGAATCCGAAGCACCCGGTCGAATCTCTTCCAGCTACGCTATTCCTCGTCATATCCCTGGTGAGTCTCGTTTGAAACCCCTCTTACGCTCGCGTTTTTATCCGTTTTGCGTTCTCGTTCGCGCGTCTTTTTATTCTTCCGTTGAATCTTCAATCGTGTACGCATCGTTTCGACGCTGTCCACAAACAATATCCGAATCGCGATTATTATCGCCACTTGGAAAATAGCGTTGTCCGATATACAGACAAATTCGTAGATTTTCTTAGAGCGACTACATTTTTGTTCAACGATATCGGGCGCGCGTGTGTAACCGAGCTATCGAAGTCGCCTTTGAGTTGTTTCGATCGCAACGATCGGAGATTACCCGTCTGATATCTCTGAGAATTTGGCCAGCCCTGTTCCGTGTACAGTTTTCCACGGTAAGTGAATCATTAATTTTAGTTTCTAACGGGAAATATCAAAGACGCGTATCGTTCCTCGATTCTCTTGCGGTGTTTGGACTTCGGCGGCCGATACTAGCAGCCGTTGAGTACAGCCGACTCGGCGCAACCGCCGTAAAGCTTTTAACCGATTCTGAAATGAACCCGGTTTCACATGTATATTTATCAATGTTTTATACACGCTTGCAGCAACGGGGAAAGAACAGACGTGCGTGAATCGCCCGAGCAAGTACGATCCGGATCGGCAAAAAAGAAGATAATTATTCGTGACGGGCGTGAGGACGATTGTCCTCGCTCCAATGTTTTTTCTATACTCGACGGAAGGTTGCATCGTTGGTGGAATGGTTTTTTTAACGAGCGTACGTTTTTTATTTTAATCCGAGGTTAGTCCGGAGAAGAGTCACGGCACCAGCGGCCAATATAACAATACGTTTGTATCATTGTATACCGACTGCTGTAATATATTTTTTCGATACGACACGGGTGAATTTCATCAATTCCGTATCGCGTTTTAAACTCCAAATGTAGGCATGGGTGTCCAGTCGCTTGGTTACGTATGCTTCGTTGCGTACGCGATTTTCTATGCAGCCCTTGAAATCATGATCCTGTGTACAGATCTGGAAATAATCGTGGCGGAGCTCCGTCGGCTGAACGGTGCGCGTCGTTTCGTTCGCATCTGTGGCCGCCGGAGGCGCGACCGTAGGTGCTGCCGACCCCCTGGTTGACTCCAGCAATTATTTATTTTCCTTGCATCTTTATACCGCGTCCCACATTGCGAACAGCTGGCGAACACTGCGGTGAGTGTACATTTTTTTCTCTCCCGTTTGTTACAGAACCGCGTTCCTTGAAATGAAGGAAAAATAATCGTAAAATTAAAAATCGTTGTTTCACCCGAAAAAACATTGTTAATTTATCCCGTATCAATGGCGAGTTTCCGTGTATGGTACGTAACCTCTAAAGAACTACTGCACCGCCGGTATTGATTAACGTCAAGGAAGTGTCGCTTTGCCGATCGGTAAAAATTCCACTCTTAAATATTCTTCAAAACGGATGATGTTTCGAGCGAACGAAGAATTTTCGTCGTTCAACGTAGCGGGAGGTGTTCTCCTTTTTTCCGTAAAATCATTGGATATCCGCGACCGAGCTGTTGTCCCCGTTCGTCTCATGCTCGCTCGTTCGGCGTGACACTTGTCCTTGTAACAAAGAACGAGGCGTCTACTTTGCGGAGCTCGAGTTTTACCTCGTAACCGATCGATTAAAAATATGATTCTGGTGTTAAAAATAAATGTTATCTCGAGAAAACTGCTGCGCAGGGAATCATGATTAATCCTACAGCTGAGGAAAAGTATGACCTGATCACGAGGAATTTGGCCGAGTGGTTGGGCGACGATAGGCTCAAAGCGATACTGAAGGAAAGAGACTTGAAGATCTACTGGGGCACGGCGACGACGGGCAAGCCTCACATCGGTTACTTCGCACCTGTGAGTAAGATAGCCGACTTCCTTCAGGCCGGCGCCAGCGTCACGATCCTGTTTGCCGATCTACACGCCTATTTGGACAATATGAAAGCTCCGTGGGAGCTGCTCGCTCTGCGCGTTCGATACTACGAGGCTGTAATTAAATCCATGTTAAAATCCATCGGCGTTCCTCTCGAGAAGCTCAAGTTTGTCAAGGGAACGGATTACCAGCTCTCGAAGTAGGTTCGACCGTTGAAACCGGTTAATACGAAGCTCGATCGGATAAATAATCGCGACCGTGCTTACAGAGAATATACTCTGGATATGTATCGTTTGAGTTCCATCGTAACGGAGCACGACGCGAAAAAAGCAGGCGCAGAAGTGGTGAAACAAGTCGCGAGTCCTTCGCTGTCCGGCCTTCTTTACCCGGGCCTTCAGGTGCTCGACGAGCAATATCTCGACGTAGACGCTCAATTCGGCGGTGTTGATCAGCGAAAGATATTCACCTATGCCGAAAAATACCTGCCCATTCTCGGTTACGAGAAACGCGTGCACCTCATGAATCCCATGAGTGAGAAAAATTTAGAGGCTTGACGAAAGAGAAATGCAATACGCGATAGGTGGCTGCATCTCTGGTTTTGTCGCAGTTCCAGGACTGGCGGGACCAAAAATGTCCTCGTCCGACGAAGACTCCAAGATCGATCTCCTCGACGATGCGGCGGCGATAAAGAAAAAGTTGAAGAAGGCTTTTTGCGAGCCCGGCAATATCGTCGACAATGGAATACTCGCGTTCTCGAAACACGTTTTATTTCCGTTGCTGAAGAAGGGCGAAGCGTACAATGTACCCCGAAACGCCAAATTCGGTTAGTACTCGACGGTACAAAAATTCACGGGGTGATCCAGAAAAATGGGACGAACGCGCGTACTCTTTTGCAGGTGGCGACATAACGTTCGAAACTTACGAATTACTCGAGGCCGCGTTCGCCGAAGAGAAGATTCATCCTGGCGATCTGAAAGCTGCCGCCGAGTTCTACGTAAACAGATTGTTGGATCCGATACGCAAGGATCTCGCGTCGGATAAACAATTCCAAAATCTGTGCACCAAGGCGTATCCACCACCGCCGCCACCGCCGAAAAGTACGTGCGCGTCGGTATCGACGTCTTCCTTAGAATTTGCCTAGCCGTAGGGTTGCCGAGAGTTGCGTCGCGTCGTTGCTCGTAATTTTACAATATCTCGTATTTTAAAAACTTTTCTCGAGCGCGTCTCGTTTGTTTATTTATCGTCGAATAGACAATCCAGGCGCCGAGCCATCGCGACTGGATATTCGTGTGGGCAAGATCGTCGAGGTATCGAAACATCCTGACGCGGATGCTCTCTACGTCGAGAAAATTGATCTCGGTGAGGCGAGCGGTCCGCGTACGATCGTGAGCGGCCTCGTGAATTTCGTTCCAATCGACGAGATGAAGAATCGAATGGTCGTAGTTCTGGCGAACTTAAAACCGGCGACTTTACGCGGCGTCGCGTCCCACGGCATGGTCCTTTGTGCTTCGGTGTAAGCGTTACGACCGTTCGGTATATCAAAATCGTTTAGAAGCTTTGTATCTTGAACGAGATGAAGAAAATGTTTCGAAAATAACAGGGACGAGCCCGAAAGACGAGTGGAACCGCTGAGACCACCGGCGGACGGTAAACCCGGAGATCGCGTCGTTGTCCAGGGTTACGAGGCCGGCGAGCCCGATCCGGTTCTCAATCCGAAGAAGAAAGTTTGGGAGAAATTAGCCGTCGATCTACTCGTAAACGCTGAGGGCGTTGCCGCCTGGAGCGACAATGTTCTTGTCACGGAGTCCGGTGGCAACCTTACCGCGGATTCCCTCAGGAATGTTCCGATCAAATAAACACACCGACTCGTTAAGCGTAACATCGTTTCGAAAATAAACGTTTCTTTTATTTACTAAAGCGCACGATACGGATAGAAACTTTGGAACAATGTACAGCCGCTCGGTCTCTCTCAAGGACCGAGTCGTCCTTAATGATCGATGATAATTAGCTCGTCGATGCCCCAATCTTCGTAGCTGTTGTCCGGCAAGTACCGGCGGATGACGATCGGAATTTTACGTTGCTTCAGTTCCTTCATGGCGATTTGCAACGGATCGGTTTCACCCTCTAACTCGACCATGACAGGCGCGCACATCGCTATCTGTAGAGCTCTGGTTCCTAAAACCCTCGCTCTCTCGTATCTGCGAATCGACGAATGTTTTTTTCAGAGGTGCGCAGCGATCGAACCGTGGCTCGAAAACCTTGCGTGTCTATCGACGAGTTCTTTTTAACTGTTGTTTCGGTTGTATATATTAATATTTCAAATTTATTACTGCCAAATTTTGTCAGCTCAAGTACGCAGTGGCCGCTGCTGCCGCTATTTTTCTCTCGCTCAACTTTTTACAGCGAAGCTGTACAATTTCATAATGATCATTGGGAAGACCGAACACGACGATAAGCACGACTATTGAAACAAACCGCAATTTGCTGATAAACGGTGGTGAAATTTTGAAAAAATCAGCTTCTTGTTAACAGATTTTCGCATACTTGGTCATGTATCTCGTAGTAATGCGTTTCGATTTTTGCACTCCGCCGGAGACTTCGCCCGGAGCCAAGAGCTCGATGTTTTCGCCGTCTTCCTCGTGCCCGTCCAATTCAATATTGTCATCGTCGTCTGCGTCGTCGAACTCATCTGCAACTCTTTTGAACCAGCGGAAGGCAGTGTTACGTACGAGTGCACGTAAATCAGGGTTTACTTTCCGCGTGAATCATTGAGATTGACCATTAAGTGAGGTTACGTTGACGCTTCGCGCCGTCCTATTAACGCTTTGCGTTATCGCAGAAAGATCATTTTCATAAGTTCACCGAGTATACTCACTCGTCTCCGTCAAATTCGTCATCAGCCATGATTGGAAAAATTAAACCGCCCGCAAATTCGCTGAACAGCGAATTGGCAGCGTTCCGCTTCTTTTCTTCGTTGCTCGGAAACGATATCGGTGAACCGTAAAACGGTACGCGTACTCTGTATCGACCAGGAGCGTGGTCTTACCGACCAAGTCAGATGTGCATAGGACAGTTCTTGAGGATTATACGTGCCGATACCGCTGGGGGCTGCCCCCGTTGGTAGTTCTCAAGCAGCGGCGCTGGCGTCCCGCTTTACTCCTGTAGATGTTACGCTTCCTGGCATAGCTGTGCCCTGCTTCCTCTCATAGGTATTGTAATATACAGGGTGTCCCACGACGGAACGGGGGGTTTGGGGGTGAAATTCTGAGTCGACTGATACAAGCGTCTATAGTTCCCTGACCAAGCCCTGAATTATTATTAATATTTCACCAAATCCGCCGTTTCATTTGCCTTGAACTCTCCGTTTCTAAGGAAAAAAGTGAAAAAAAATATTCTAGAAACGATTTTTCCATTTCCCCGGTCTAATTTTGTACTTTCGTCGAAAAATCGGGCATATTCGTAATCAGCAGCAAATTTCCGATCGAATACACCCTTTTAATACTTAAAAAAAGGACAAAAAATTTTTTCCCTCCTCCCAGGCCACTTTTCCGGAATCTCGAAAATCACGATATTTCAAAGGGTCGTAGGATGATCTTCTCTTGGGCCATGGGGATTCATTGGGGGGGTTTGGAAAAGGTTTTTGCCTGACTTAAATAATGGCGTTGGATTCGTATCGATATCTCTCGTAGTTTTCCCGGAAAGTTCACGTGAAAAATCGCAAAAAAAGAGGCAAAGGGGTATGTATGGAAAAATTGGCAAAAATCGATGGTCCAGCTTTAAAATTCTGCAAAAAATCGAAAAATCATCGGATTTTAATGATCCAAAAAGCATTTTGAAGAGAAAATCATAACGAAGAGATCGAGCCCAAAGTGGACTGCCAAATCCTAGAGGGAAAAAAGTTATTCAGGTTTTAGTGAAAAAACTTTTGTTCCCTAAAAATCGAAAAAAATTTTGGATTTTTAATATTTTTTTTATTGGTCTATTTTGATGTAATTTTATCCCCTGAACACGAATCAACGATTAATTTCCCCAAAAACTCAAAATTTCCAAGGAAAAGTGACAAAAAAATATTTTAGAACCGTTTTTCGTGCATTTTCCCGGTCTAATTTTGTACTTTCGGCAAAAACTCGGGCATATTCGTAATCAGCGGAAAATTTCCGATCAAATACACCCTTTTGATACTTGAAAAACGGAAAAAAAAAATTTCTCGTCCTCCCGGGCCACTTTTCCGGAATCTCGAAAATCGCGATATTTCAAATGGTCGTAGGATGATCTTCTCTTGGGCTACGGAGGTTCAACGGGGGTGTTTGGAAAAGGTTTTTGCCTGACTTGAATAACGGCGTTGGATTCGTATCGATATCTCGTACAGTTTTCCCGGAAAAGCCACTTGAAAAATGGCAAAAAAAGAGGCAAAGGGGTATGTATGGAAAAATTGGCAAAAATCGTTGGTCCGACTTTGAAATTCCGCCAAAAATCGAAAAATCATCGGATTTCGATGATTAAAAAAGCAATTTGAAGAGAAAATCATAACGAAGGGATCGAGCGCAAAGTGGAGCACCAGATCCCAGAGGGAAAAAAGTTATCGATGATTCAGTGAAAAAACGTATTTTGCCGAAACATCGAAAAAAAATTTTGATTTTTAATATTTTTTTTATAGGTCCATTTTGATGTAATTTGATCCCGTGAACGCAAATCTGCCATTAATCTCGCCCAAAACCGAAAATTTTCATGAAAAAATCATAAAAAACTTCGAGGAAGGTGCGCCTTCGACGATGTTTACGACGAAATAACGATTTCATTCGAAATATCAATAATAATTTAGGGATTGATCCGGGAACCGTACACGCATGTATCAATCGACTCAGAATTTCAACCCCAACTCTTAATTTCACGGATGACGTTCCGTCGTGGGACACCCGGTAGTACATTTTGTATCAACGATTCGCAACAAAAAGCCGATAACTCAAAGTGACAGGGGCGCTAACTTTACGGCGGTCTTCAGTAACGGCTCGTGACGCCGCCAGGCGGCGGTTTGGGTCGCGGAATATTCGTCGTCTAGCCACCCGTAAGAACCGTCCCTCTATGTACGTTTGACTCGGTTGGTCTTACATCAGGTCCGGAAAGGTGGGGGTAGGCTGCTACAGTGTCGCAACAATTGTTGGCGCGAGGATGGGACGTTGTTTCGGAAAAGCAACTACAGCGACGGGTCGGAGTATACTCGCAAGCGCCTCGATCGTACCGCTAAGAAGCGCCTCCGGGGGAATAGCGCGAAAACTCGCAACCCTGGCAACGCTGTGGTAAACGGCATTGTCGCGTGACGACACCAGAGGTCGCCATTTTCCAGGGCAAGCGGAGGTGTTTTACATGTGTCGGCGGTACCAGCCAGCACGTATTTGCGTAAAAGGCGTTTTGCCTCGTTTTATCGACTCAACTTTCCGCTCAAGCTTGTGAACGAATCGTTGCCCCTACGTTTCGTGTTTATCTACCTCGTTTCTTCGCTTTTGTCGGGTCAAGATGAATCAGTCGAGAAATTTTACCTCGCTTTTGAATCCGAGTTATCTACAAAATGCACAAAACGCGGTTAGCACGAATGCTGCAGCGGCGGCCGCGGCCGCCGCAGCTGCTGCTGTGTCCGCTGCTATCGCGAATGGTTCGCCGCTTAATTCCGTAGCTCCGTCGACGCCACCCGGTAGGAAACGGGACGCTGATGGTAAGCGAAAAGAACCTCTCCATTTTCGACATGTCCCGATACTTGCAACGTGAAAATATAACGAAAACTCTTGCGCGTCCCGTCGCGAATCGATCGTCGAAGGTGTACCGAGAACTCTTGCGCTTAGAGGATCACCCGTTTAAAGTTTTGGCTTTGCGTCTCCCGCCCTAGCGTTTGCACGTGTATCATATCACGGGTCGTGCGTATCATCTTTCACTCGTATCTCCGTTCACCCGGTGGACGAGTATTTATTTCTATCGCCGTACTCCGTCGCAAGGCTGTTTCGTTACAAACAGCGGTAAATCGACGGATTCTCTTTTACAACCCTGCGCTACGACCGCTCTTATCGTACTATGTAAATTCTGTGATAATGAATCGACGAACGCGTCGCGACAATATTTGTACGACTCGAGCTCAAGATTTCATAGTTTCTTTTTTCAAAGGGCTTTCGGGCGATGGAAGTTTGGACAAAGAATCAAAAGAGGAGCGTAGGAAGAGAAGAAAAACTCGATGGGGTGGAAACGAACACGATAAAACATTCATTCCTGGCATGCCGACCGTACTGCCGACTAATCTAACGCCGGATCAGGAGCGTGCTTATCTCTGTAAGTAAAAGGCGTTTCGTCCGTCCGGCGATTAAAAGATATCCGTGTATTCTAGCCCGTAGCGTCGTACGACTACACTGTATAGATATTTAAGCGGAGTTACTACATTGCGTTTCGCGAGGAAATCGCTCGTATAGATTTTCCTTCGTTCACGCGCGTGGATTCGCCGGTGCGCGAGGTAAATGTCCCGACACCCGACCAGTCGACGTATCGTAACAATCGTAACGTATTTATTGTTTATTAATCAGTAATCGCCGGTAAATAAGGGCAAATAATAATTGTATCGGATACGTTGGATCGCGTAACGCGTCGATCTCATTTGGAAACACTTATTTTTGAATGCAAAACTTGTATATACGTATCTACTCGGCTCGCACCGATTTGCCAAAAGTGCTCTTAAACGTACGCTTTAAAAATGCGAAACGAACCGAGTTTACGAAGTATGTTTCTTTTGTTATTCGAACGTAGGTTCTAACCGGAACGTCAGGTACGTAAACGCGTTCGGGTGGCACGGCTGCTTACCGGCGCGAGTATTCTTTCGTCGAGCGTTATCTCGGTCGAGCGAAATATTTCTCGACTGGGTCGGTTATCGGGACATTTGCCTCAATTTTTAGAACAGACCGAATAGAAGAGTAAGTATGAAAAAGGAAGAAAAAAAACTGATGAAACGATACATAAAAATTGTACAACTCTCCGAGGTAAGAGACGGTGTTTTCTCTGCTGGAGAGTACGCGAAATTATTTGCGGATTGGTTGAGCGCTCGTCGTCGTCGTCGTCGTGGTCGTCGTCGCCGCCGCCGTCGTCGTGTTGATTCGCGGTCGGCGATACACGAGAGTGGCGGAAAGTTAATTAAAAAAGTATCGGGCTGCGCGACGCTCGCGAATTAACCAGCCCCGGATAGTTCTTTTTACGTTTTGCGACTTTGCGCAAATCAATCTGACAAATCCGAGAAAGACACGAAAAAAAGACAAGGCAAAATTACGACCGAATTTGACGCCCCGTGTTTTCGATAAGAAAAGGATACGACAAATGAAAATATAGGGACAAATGTATATACCAATCTCGAGACAAAATATTGAAAATGTCTAACCGTTGGGGTTTCCGCCCCCTCTAACCCGTTGGTTTACAGTTCAGCTGCAGATTGAGGAAATCAGCAGGAAACTACGCACGGGAGATCTTGGGATTCCGCTGAACCCTGAGGAAAGGTTTGAGAGAAACATTACGTATCGAACGAAACACGAACGTATCATATCTACAAATAGCTACGTACGGACCGATACGGTGATCGGCGACGCTGATAAGCCATTAACAAACAAACAAACGCAATTTGCGACTTTAAGGGGGCACGAACGACGCGAATATCGGTGGAAAATACAGCACGCGTAACCAGCGCGCTAAACAAATCGCGCCGCCAAAACTGAGCGTCGCCCACGCCGCGGAAGATGAATTTTTCGTGATATTGGTTTGCCCTGATCAATCTTTTCTAATTATTTATTATCTTCCCGGCAGGTACATTATATTTGTGTATAACTCTGTTCTCAATCGAAGCGGTTAACTCGTACCGGTATTCTTGGCTAGAGATAAGTAGGAACTTGGAAGCTAGGAATACACGACGATACAAAAAAAAAAAACACCGATAATCGTGCTCGCGTAGGTTAGTCTTCGTCTGGTTAACGAGAGCTCTGATTATAATACTGCACTATTGTAGCGCTTGCCTCGATCGTTCGAAAACTTGTGGTCTTTGAAGAAAGCACGCGAGCCGAGTTAAACCGTTGGAGGGCAACGGTTGATCTCGCGAAGCAATCGCCAACTCGAAACCTGTTAACGCCTTATCTAAACGCATCTGTCCTCTCTCCCTCCCTCTCTCTCTCTCTCTCTCTCTCTCTCTCTCTCTCTCGCTCACTCGCTCACTCGCTCACTCACCGTCTCACCGTACTCCAAATACCTTGCGTTTTCCAATTAAAGGAAGAAACAATGTATCAGAAAATTGGATTGTGATTGCAGAGAGCCTTTCGTAAAAGTATAGATTTTTGGTTTTCCCCCTCGATCCGCCGGTACATAGGCATTAATGCGAGGGTACGTCTTTGCGTAGGGAAAAAAGAAGAAACGAACGTTCGAGTCCTGAGCCGCTGTGATTAAGACGACACGTTTGTGTAAAATGAAAAAAATCTCGGAGCAGCGATAACTCGTTCGGTTAACGCTTCGACTGGTCGACGCGTCGTTGCGTCAGTTAGCCCACGATAAAAAAGTATAGGCAGCACGGGTGACTCGCGAACCAATGAATCCACTTGTAACGATTAAATTGCAGGAAACAATCGAATAACATTGAAAGAACGTCACGCTCGATCTAACGTTACGTTTCAGGTACAACTCGAATCGATCCATTCTCATTTTACACGTTTTTTTTGTTCTCTTAATGAATTCGTTTACTCCAATAGGTTCAATGATTAATAATTCGTACGTTTCTTTTAGTGTTTGGACCTGTTGATACGTATCCTGTTTGAAATATAAATTTGTTCGATACCTCACACACGTTGCGAGCACTACCGACCGCTGACTAATCAAACGAAATCTGTTACTTCCTAATTAATCACAGGATTTATCTTAGCAGGTGACGTCATACCAATGTGTATCTGCCGTTGTATGATATCGTTCAGTCTACAACTGATTTTTCACATGTACCTTAATAGTTTAACTTTTACAAACGTTCAGTTGTACACAGCATTCTTCACAGCGGCCCGACCTCTCTCAGACCCCCCCCTCTATCGCTCGCTCGCTCTCTCGCTCTCTCTCTCTCTCTCTCGTGATCTCTCGCTCCTTTTCGCTCTCCTTTGTCCGATATACGGAGGGACGCGTTGGAACGGGAACGGGAGACGCGTACCCTCGACCATTGTTAACGACTTCATTTCCAACCTGCTTCGAGTGTATTCTCCAAGTTCAAAGACATCTTTCCGAGCGAAAAGATTCATTCTCGTTGACGCGTTGATTCCGGTTAGCTAATGTTACGGTTAGCGAAGGAATTCCCGTCGTGCCGAGTCTATGCGAATAAATCCTAATGTTATATATTCATATATAAGACTGCTCGCACGGATATAATCGTTACATGTGTGAAACTCGAAACTTGAAAAGACCCAGCACGGACTCTTGTTGATACGTTCAGGCATCAGGTCGCTTCTACTCTATATACCGCAGCATCTTCGTGCAAGCAACTTTCTCGTCAGACTCGTCTCGTTTGTTTGTTCAGATCGCCATCCCCCGAGCCGATTTACAGTAGCGATGGAAAAAGATTGAACACCCGCGAGTATCGCACGAGACGCAAACTCGAGGAAGAACGGCACAATCTCATTCAGAAAATAATGAAAATAAACCCGGAATTCAAACCGCCTCCCGATTACAAGTGAGTTATCATCGATGGGGGAGGAAGACGCCGGCAACTTTTTTCCGCCGACGGTGCGCGACCGTATCGGCTATACGCGCACCTATCGAGAATAGAAAGGTTTTGCGTAATAAAAGGGAGATTCGCGGTAACGAGGAGAGGAGAGGAAACGAGTTGCCGGTCCGTTGAAAAGTAGTCGCGCCGCGCAAGCGAGTAGCGCCCGTCCTTCGAATAATCGTTTCTCCACTGCAGACCACCGATAATCCGTGTGCACGACAAAGTCATGATACCGCAGGAGGAACATCCCGATATAAATTTCGTTGGTTTACTCATAGGACCGCGCGGCAATACTTTGAAATGTGAGTATCTATCGGAAATTCTCGCGAATCGAAAGAATCGGCGAAAAAGCAAACTACAAAAGGGGTAATCGGATCCGCTAGCTATGGAAAAGGAGACCGGAGCGAAAATCATAATCCGCGGTAAGGGCTCGGTCAAGGAGGGTAAAGTCGGACGAAAGGACGGACAACCGCTGCCCGGCGAGGACGAACCGTTGCACGCCTACATTACGGCCAATAATTTGGAGGCCGTGAAGAAAGCCGTCGAGAGGGTGAGCACCGGATACTCCGCGATTGTTCGAGCTTCCACCGATGAATAATTCTGTTTTCGCAGTAAAAATCGTTGCCCCGTCCACGGGACCGTGCGAGGGATCGAGATTTTTCTGGATCATTGGGGAGCTTTCGTTTTTCAGATTCACGAAATAATTCGTCAGGGGGTCGAGGTCCCCGAAGGTCAAAACGACTTGAGGCGCAATCAGTTGCGCGAGTTGGCTCTGTTGAACGGCACACTGCGAGAAAACGACGGACCGCGGTGCACGAATTGCGGAGCTTCCGATCACAAATCATGGCTGGTACGTAGCCCCGTTGGGAACAGTGTTGGTAAATGGGGTTTCTCGTAACGGCACGACTGATCGCGCTGCGTTCTCCGTCGCGGGTTCCAGTGTCCCGACAAGCCCAACGTGACGAACAATATCGTGTGTTCGAGCTGCGGGGGAGCCGGACACATAGCGAGGGATTGCAGATCGAAGCGTCCGGGCCAGGGTGGACCCGCCGCTGTCGGAGGTGGCGGCGGTGGTGGTGGGTCAGCGCCCGGTGGCGATAAGGCCAAGATAGACGAGGAATACATGTCACTGATGGCCGAATTGGGCGAAGGACCACCGCCCGATCGATCCAAGGGAGGTCACTCGAGGCACAACTCGAATACGAATTATCCGGGACTTTTCGATAGGTACGTGTACAACGAGTCGATATCCTTGGCGGTGGAAACGGTATCGAGTACCAAACGTACGTTCGACGCGTTCGCAGACAACAGGCGCCGCGCGCGCTTATGGCAGCACCGGCGCATCCGCCGCCCCAAATGATGCAGGGAGGTCCGATGATGCCGCCGCAGGGAATGGCCCCACCGCCGTGGAGCCAGGCCGAACCGAACAATATGAACGGCATGAATATGCAATGGCAGCAACAGCCGGTGAGCATGCCGCCTCCGCCGGGCGTGATGCAGCCGCCGCCGCCGCCCCCGGGCTCGACGTCCCAGCCGAATATACCCCCTCTGATGCCATGGATGGCCGCTAACAATCAGCCGCCACCGCCCGGTCAGATACCACCGCCGGGTCAAATGCCACCGACTCAGATACCACCGCCGGGCATGGGAATTCCACCGTGGCAACAGGGCCAGCAAACACCGATGAGACCACCGCCCCCGGGTACAGCTCCACCGCCCGGTTATCCGGGATGGCAGCCCCAGCATATGAGCCACGGTTGGCCAGCGGCGCCTGTTCCACCGCCGCCTCAGCAACAAGCGCCCGCCCCGCCCGGCATCGATCTCAACACTCTCCCGACTCTCCTGGCTCAACCGCCACCCCCACCGCCTCCGACCAGTTAATGATCCGTCGCCCCCGAGTCCCTCGTAAAACCCTCCGCCGCTTCGTATCGGAGCGATCGAGTCGCGACGCGGGCGCGTCGACCGGCGGGGTTGACTCGTCTTGGAAATTACGAGCGACGCGCGACGCTTTGTACCTTCTCCGCTCCGGCGGGATTCTCGCGACGCTGAGTTTTGATAATCCCGTTGTTCCTCGGCGAGTCGGTTACTCGTATAGCGAAAATTAACCGGGTCTTGTGTATCGTTGAAACTTGTACATTATGGCGGTATCCGAGTCGAGCCTTCGGTACTGTACAAAAGTCGTCGCGACCGCGACGAAACGGACACAGCGGTGAAAACCGCTACGCGCGCGCGCGCGCGCGCGCGCGCCGATCCTCCCCCGCGTCGATGCACCTCTCTCGACCCCTGGGTCGAAGAATAATACGTTTTTGTACATGGCTCCTCGAGGTTTGCAAGATTCTCTGTAGTACGCGTGTAGCCAGAATCACACCGCGTCCGCGCGATCTCTTATTTTTTGCTCTTTCAATGGAACGAGGAAAGGAACAGCGTTCGACGATTCTACCGACGATCATTGGTCAAATAGCAACTTTAACGCTGTCTTTGTCTTTCTATTTCTTGCGCGTCATCGATTTCAACGACGCGGGCACCGTTTGTTACAATCAATTTATATTCCGTTGGTTCAACGTGTACGTTCTCGAGGTTTACGTAGAAATATAAATCCTTCGGGGGGTAATTGCAACGGTAAGACGTTTCTCCCTCTTCGGTACGAATGAACTTATTAATTATGTAGATAAGAGAGAGAGAGAGAGAGAGAGAGAGAGAAATTGATACCCTCGAGACACGCGCGTACCGAGTATCTTCACAGGGAGAAATGATCACCGTTGCGTGTTGCGTTGTGTGAATTTATCTTTAAGATCTACGTATGACAACAATTTTGATCGGTTATACATTAAATAGAAGTAAGCGTTCAGTAGGACACGGCTAATCTGTTCGATGTGTATGCTCTTGCGCAATAAAGGATCGATTGAACGCCGAGTACTTCAGTATGCAGCTCGAACTGTACTTATAGCTACCGAATAACCGCAACATCGTTCGGAACAAACGAATCCTTGGTCTTTTTATTTAGCTTTCGCCGACGTAGCTCGACAGTGATCGATACGCGTCGAGTTCATTCGTAGCAGCTACGTTCACGCTTTACGATACATACTTATTCGGTCGAACAAACTCGCTTAATCTTTTATACATCCCTTGTAATAACTGTTCTTTCGTCGTTTAATCTTATAAAAACCTAAAACTAGCGTATTTTGCTGTTCTTTCAGATTTATACAATTTCTTTCGTTATTCAACGAGTTACGCCACGAAGCTTGAACAATGCTTCGATACTCGTTGAAGAAATCACTCGAATCTCGTGTAATTGCGCGCGATTGCTCGCTCAGCCGGAAAAGCTCCTCAAGCGTACATATCTTCCCTGTCGGCTCCGACCCCATCGGCATCCTCGAGACTCGAAAAATTGAGGAAGTGAGCCGGTCGATGAACCTCGTGATAGAATTCTTTCGGATTCGCCAGCTGCAGCTCGTACTTCATGGTTGGATCGTGTCGCACACCTGGTTAAACGGGAAATCAAATAAATTCAAGGTAACTCGAAGCGTGCGCGATCCTGTTGTACGTGTCATTTTTATCGCGGAAGTTTCTCCTCGTTCGCCCTTTTCTCTTTTCGCGATCAAAGCATCGGATATTGTAAAATTGCCAAATTTTCGATAGCGTCCGAGTGTTACGCGGAGAAGGCGTTCGCGAATATTATTAAAACGCGTTACGACGCGTTAAACGACTTACCCATGAAATTGTAATTCCACGATCCTTGACTCGGAACCATAAAGAAACCGAGGAAACGATCGGACAAGAGCATTTGAACTTTTTCATAGTGGCTCGGGAGATACCCTTTCGGATTGTTGCCTTTGTCGGTGTTTTGTTTTCCCCACTCGAAGCCACTATCGGAGAAGACGGGAGGAGTACGTTTACGCGTCGAATCGACGCACAGTCGAGAGAAAATCTTTGATCACCGAACTACGGTGGTCTTTCGAACGAACAATGAAAAATTGAACATCGCCGTTTCGCGAATTAATACTGACCTGGGAGTGAGTTTGTAAGCCGTTAAAGAGCACGAGCCAGGAGTGAAACTACAAGTTATCACTATAGTCTTTTCGCCGTCCCAAATGGGATTATCCGCCATGACTCTCGCGTGCGTTGAAATATCCTGCAACGATCGATTAATTCGAAGCACGCTTTTAAAGGCTGAAGGATACGCGCGAAGTCGCGCATCATCGGCTCGATTGTTCGATCTTTGGTCACCTGAGGGGACAATTGAGGCAATTCGTTGGGTTGCGTGTGAATCCAACCGAGAGGTTCCATTTCTTTGAGGTACTGATGATTCGGCAACGAGGAGGGAAGATGAACGGTCTGATGCGTTCCCCACTGCGGAGCCATCACGATGCACCGAATTTCCTTTACTTGAGGATTATCCGGTGGACTTATGCCGTACAGGTATCCGGCGATCTGTGTCGAATAACATTATTCCGAGGATAACGTTTCAAAATAAAGATCGTTAGAATTGAAAGTCGCGATGAAACCGCGGAGGAAGGAAGAGGAGGAAAAGAAGAAGGCTCGGTCACCTGAGCGCGAAGATCCGATATTGTGACGAACTTTTTGAGAACATTCTTGGGCAATATGTAGGTATAACCGGTCTCCTTGATGTCGTCGGACGATACGTAGATGTGATTAGTCCTGAGATGGAGATTCGTCGCTGATATCGCCCTGACTCGCCACTCAGTTTTCGAGCTGAAAGTTTGAGTCTCGTAGTTGGAGGTCGTCGCGGTTATTATTTCGTCGCCGTGTTTGTTGACGGTCCTGGTGGTCGTGGCGGTAAGCTGGGACTGTTCCTTCGTCTGCTTCTCTATCTCGGCGATCTGTTGACGTTGCGCGGAAGGCGCGCTTATCTCCATACCCAGTATGATATCGCGAATTTCGGATTGGGTGAGGGAGGCAACGTTCACGTTGTTTTTCTTTCCGTAATCGGCGAGAATCAAATCTTTGAGCTGAACTTCAACTTTGATCCATTCGTCGTCGGTGAGAGTCGGCCAAATGTGATGGGGCTCGGTTATGGTGGTTCTGTCGGGCTTGAGGACGACCTTGGTGCGCTCGGTGTTGACGTGGAGAGCGCGCAGTATGAGGATCAAACGGGAGAAGGCCGTGTAAGAGGAGATCGTTTTCAGCCAATCGTCGTACAGATTGAAGAGTACCATTTGAGGCTCCGTCGCCTTCAGAATCAAATCGCCGAACTTTTCGACTTTCAGGCAGGCTTGGAAGGGCAATTGCAGCTCGGATCCCTTGATGACGATGTTCGGAAAGTCGAGAAGATGCACCTCGAGCGGATCCAGCATGCCCTTCCTCGTGACGATTATCTGCTTGGGTTGCTCCTCGACCGGTAACGATCTGATCAAGGCCGCGACTTCCTCCGCGGTTTTCCATTTCGCCAATTGTCCGAGACGCTTCTGTCCGGCCCACACCGAGGTGTGAATTATCTTGAGGAAGAGTTGACCGGTGCGCGGATTGAAGATAAATATGGCGCCGTTTATCGGCTTGGTCGTCAGATTGCCCTCGAAAGTTTTGTGAATCGTGACGCGATAAACGTTCGTGTCGTCGACGAACCAGATTATCTGATTGGAGAAGAGCTCCCCGTAGTTCTGGGACGACAGATAGGGCTCGGTCGGTTCCGACGAGTACAATTGCAGAGCTTTTCTTATGCGTTCTCGCAACACGTAGAGCGCGGGATTGGCCTTCATTATTTTGGCCATCGCTTGCTGAATGAGAGGCTTGCAGCCGGGGAACCAATTGCCGTAAGCGCTGTGAAGGTTGTACGCGAGATCAATCGCGATGAGAAGACCGGTCGGCGATGGATAAATCGACATGTTGTCGGTCGTGTAATCGAGGAACTTTGCTCTCGCGTAACGCTCGATGTCGTGAGAATCGTAGTCGCCCCACCTCAGCTGTACGTCGATCCAATACTTTTGGGTGGTCGTGTTGTCCATGAGGTCCTTCGAGTCGGCGAGCAGCGACGGTCTCGAGACGTTCCACTTGTAAGCGGAGAAGAGGAGTATGTCGGCGCAGGAGGAATTCATCTTGTACGATTTTCTCGGATGTATCGTTTCCTTCTGCACGGTTTCGATCTCGAGGGCGTCGAGCTCCTGATCGAACACTTGGCAGAGATCCATGACAATCGACTCGTGGACCTTTTGCCACAGGTGAGCGCGGAATATTTGAATCAGGGATATCTTGAGGGTCGGAATTTTGCCGTGCATGAAGATACCGGTCAGGTCGAGCTGCACCTGGAAGCCGACGTAAACGTTCGCGCGGTTTATCGTCGGCGACCACCAGAGCGTGAACCGACGATTCGGTATCTGATTGAGACCGGATCTCTGGGCGTTCGTCAGTTTCTTGTACTTCATCGATTCCTCGAAGCCCGAGGCCTTCTCCCAGAAGAGACCCTCCCAAGTCGGGAAGTAGGTACCCTTGAAGAGCGTGTGCTCGAGTATACCCTCGACGCCGCCGAGCGCCTGTATCATGTCGGTGCGATAATTGTTGAGATTCCAGAGTTTGCCGTCGTGCCTCTGATGGGTCCACCAGAACGGATTTTGCTTCAGCACTTGGTACTGCTTGAACTCGGTTCTTATGCGCCAACCCTTGTCGTAGGCGAGCGTGTGACGATCCTTCTGGAACAGGGTGTTTATCCGGGGTATACCGCGGTCCCAGCTGTCCTCGAGGTCCTCGAGGGTCAATCGTCGATTCTGGGCGTTCGCCTCCTGCCGCTTGAGCGCGTACTCCGCCCAGACGCGCTGCGAGTCGATGAACTCCGACTCCCACGGCTGTATGTAACGATAAAGATTGGGTATTAGTTGATCCTCGTCGTGACTCATGCCCGAACGGAAATGCGTTATCCCGACGTCCGTTTGTTTCGACCAGCGAAGATCCGACTGCGGTATCAGAACGTGTCCCATCGACAGCATGCCCAGACCGCCCAATTCCTTGGGCGTGTAGAACACGACGGGCGGAAATCTCGAGGGCATTTTCGAATTCAGACCGATCTTGATGCGCGTTTGGATCTTGTTCTCGCACTTGACGAGGAGATCCAACAGTTCCTGGGTGTTTACCACCGCCTCGCGGAAATACGTCATCAGCCCGATCAGCGCGGTGTTCCACTTGTTGACTATTTTGGTGAAGGTGGTCGATCCCGAGGCCATGAGAATCTGCCGTACGCGATTGTGGAAACGCTGGAGGCTCTCGTCGTCGACGCGCAGGAAACACTGGGCCGTTCTCTCCTTGGTCACCTCGTTTTGAAGATTCCAAACGCCGTCCCGATGCGTGAACTCCTCGTGGGTCGTTCGGCACTTCGGGAGAATGCGACACTCGAAACCGCTCATGTTGAACAACAGATTTGGATTGTCCTTGCTGTAAACGCTGACGAAACTGTTTTCCCACTGTATCGTCGTTGCCGAGCGGGGCAAACGATTCTTTATGTCCCAGAATACCGCGCGCCCGAGATTCACGTCGTGCTTCATCAGTCTCATGCGCGCGTCCCGCGGCCAGCACTTCTTGTTGTTGTACCCGACGATGTTCTCGTTGTTCGGATCGGGATGCTCGGTCAGATAGCGCTGTATCAGGTCGCGCGCCTCTTCCGCGGTGAAACGCAGAAACAGATGAATCCTGTCGACGTAACGGCAGTAGAGTCGGATCGGATGGGCGCTCTCGGAGGCTACGTCCTGGAAGGTCAGAAAATCGTTGGGCATCTGGGGCGGACCGGCCATTTCGCTGGCCCTCTGCAACCCGAGGACCAGCAGATCCAACACGAGACCGTAATACTGGGCGATGAACGAGGCGAACTGGAGTCCCCGTATTATCCCGTAACTGTTGGTATGATTCATGTCCTTGTAATTGATAACGACGTTGTTCTTCGCGGTCATGTAATCGGCTATGTTGTGATCGACGATCAGCCGCAGCAGACGATTAAGAATGGTAAGATCGATTTTCTCGTAGAGCTTCTCGAACTTGGATTCGAGGAGAACGTCGCACTCGCCCTCCCCGACGTCCCAAACGTCCTGGAGATTGTTCACGCCCTGGCACCACTTGTAAACGAGGAGGGGCGGGGGCTCGGTGTCGGACGGCTTGACCCAGGCGGGAAAGAGCCGCCTCTTGTCGGCCTCGTACCACAGATACTGATCGAGATAGGCGTCGGTGATTTTTTCGAGGGGCTCCACGTCGTAGACCGGTATAAGATGGCTGTACAGGTCCATGAATTCGATCCCGACTTCCTTGAAAGCGCGCTGGGTCAGCAAGTGACGTTTTATACGGGAGAGGGCCTCGTGCGGGTTGTCGTAGGCCTGCTCGATCAGGCCCAATTCCTCGCGCTGACTCTGATTCAATCGTGATTTAACGCTGTAGGCCTCCTTGAGCCTCTCGAGAGCGAGAATCAACAGTTTGGTGTCGTGCTTGTAGGAGAGCGGTGGGAACGGTATGGGCGCGAATCGTCGGGACTCGAGCCAGTGCACGGTAGTCGTGTAAATCGCGACGGCCTCCTCGGGCGATATGTACGGGCCGTCCTTCAAGTAATTGTGCTGTCGCTCTTGCTCCGCTTTCAGATACAAGCGCGTCAAACGTCCGAGATTCTTCTTGCACACGGTCTTGTCGACCGTCGCGCCGCGACGTATTCTCTCGCGGTTGTAATGGGCCGTGTTCGTCCACCAGTCGGACTTCATCTTCACGTAACGCAGTATCATGTTCTCGATCGGGATCGGTAGCCCGGGCACTTTCCAAGGTATATTGGCCTTCCAGCAGCGCCATGCCTCGCTCAGGTGCTGCAGTATCGTGCGAGCCTTGTTCTGCTTTATACCCTCGGGCATCATGTCAACGATGTCGTGCATCACCGACGCCCTCAGCTCGAGATCGAAGTGCGACTCGACGCGTTGCTTCGTTACCGTCTTGGCGACGCCCTTCGAGTGACGACCCTCGAACTGCCTCGACAACAGATTGCCCAGCCATCTCTCGAGCAGCGGCGTTATCCCGCGCATGAAGAACAACCAGACGCGCCAACCGGGAGCCCAGAACCCGCAACCCGGTCCTTTCCCGACCTGTCCCGTGTTGAACCTGTAGTAGATCAAGTGCTTCAGGTCCTTGCACATTCGTATTTGCCTCATCAGCTTGTACTTGTAACGATACATCCCGGTGAGTTGACCGACGTGAGCGAATATGTACTGCAGGCCGTCCGCGAGCTGAAACGCGTCCACGTTGTTCAGGCGATACTGAACGTGCGAGTCTATTATCAATTTCGTCAGCCGTAAAATCTCACGGCAGAGGTGAAACGCGTTCCCGAACCTCGACTTTTTGCGCTCCTTCGTCGTCAGAGTCTTCACCGGTTTCAAGTTAAAGTTGTAATCGAGATGAAGATAGTTCAAGTTTTTACGATGGATCAAAAGATTCAGCATGTTGTAGCCCTGGCGACAAACTTGCAGCCCAGCCTCGACCCAATCGATCGTTGTCGTTTGAAAGAACTTTGTCGACTTGAACGACCGGAATAGATAACGCTTCTTCTGGGGCTTTGGTTTCCGATGTTTCAGAGCGTTAAGCACGTAATACTTGAGGAGTTTTTGATAACTGACGCGAACTTTGACCGGTTGCCCGGGCGGACAGTGCTCGCGATACCACGATTTTACGAGTGGAATGTCGATCGCTCGTCTCGTGCGTCCCGAGCGCGTGTTGTACGGCCGTGGTGCCCACAAAAGTGCTATGCCGTTCGCCGTATTGTCCGTGTACAACGGGGTCTCCTGCAAAAACGGCTGCACGTCTTCGGGCAAAACGAAATCCTCGTCCTCCTCGATTTGCGGTTCGACCGTCTGGAGACAAAATAAATCCAATGTCTTGTTATCTTGTTCGAAGCGCGTGGATTCGTCGTTGCGCCGGAATCGAAGTTTTTTTCGTCTTCAATTTATTCACGGGCCAACGAAAGTCCGTCACCGTCGTAACGGAAACGACGAGTATTCACCTTGAGTGAATTTCTGTGCGAGATAGGGTTGATCAGGGGATCGAAGTAGAACGCCGGTAGATCGGGATCCTCGGTTTTTATGTAGACGACGTTCGGAGCGTGATACCTGAAGAAACAACAACACTGGATGGATCCTACGTAAAAACGATACGGCGGTAATCGCTCGATGATAATTTTTAAGAAAGACGTTCCAACGAGGCGACAATTAAAAACAAGACTCACCACGAAAGATGCACAAAGTGCGGCATATTGTTGTAGAGATACGGAAAGGCAATTCTGTATTCCGTTCTGATGGGCTGTCGAATGATAATTTTATTGATGTCGTTGAACTCGTTCCAGTCTTCGTCAGCCGCGTTCGAATCCTTCACGAGAGGTTCGAACTTGGGACCACCGGGGATCGCCATGTTGAGCGCTTTCGCCGTGAAGAACGACTTTGGATCGAAAAGATAAAAGAAATTCTGATCGACCAGATCGGTGAGAAGCTGATTCGCAAGACGGTAGAGCGTGGCCATTTGCGGAAGCGTCAGGTTCCATCGGCGATACGTCGATCCGTTCACGTGTCTGGAAATCGCGAGGGAAATTGCCTTTGACGAGGAGGTCTGGTAATCGCGCAAATTCAAGGAGCAATGTTGTTAAAGTCGCTTCGGCGCGCGGATTCAGATTAGCGCGTGATCCAACCAAGATACGCCAACAGCCTTGTTGAGAACAAGCCGATGGTCGCGTCTCGGCTGTCAACCCACATGTACGGTTGATTTCAGGACCCCTACGCTTTTCATCACGAAACACGGTGCGGGGACGTTTCGCTGATAGGGGGAGAACGGAGATTGTCGCGAGGACACGCGAGTCGTAATAACGATGACGGACAAGGGTAAGCGTACTTGGTTCCGACCAGAGGTTTGTGCTCGTAGAACCACGCGGCGACTGACTCGTCCTCGTCCGGATCGAGCTCGATCTGTATGGCCTCGAGGGGCTCAACGTCAAGAACGTTGTCCGCGTAATCGAGGGGCGGTTCCTCATCGTCGAAAGGAGGGAATCGCATTCTCTTGAAATGCCGGCGATCGCGTTTCTCGCGTCTCATCATGATCCACATCGTTCCCCACTGCGCTATGTACACGGGCTCTATCACCCAGGGTATCTCGTTGACGAAGGTTATAGCGCCGGTTATGTGATAGAGAACCTTAACGTCGCGTATCTGTTCCCAAGGCATCGGCATGTTTTCCAATAGCTTCATAACCGCGTGCGGCATATACTTCAACGCGCTGGAACAAACGGGGCGAAGCGTCACTCGAATTAGGACGGATGAATTCAGCTTTGAGCGGTTCGTACGTATAATTTTGCATCGCGGATATCGATTCGGCCTAGCGTTTGATCGCGGGAGCGCGGCGCGCCGCCGGCCTCGCGCGCGACGGAGAAACTCTATCTCACCCCAAGTAAACTCGTTTGTCGTGTCTGTATTTGCGGCTGCTCATGTCGCCGTGGTCGCGTATGATTTTCCTCAAGTGTTCGGGCGGCATGTCTTCCTTCTGAGCGTCCACGAAACCAAACTTTCTCTTTTCGGCGAAACGTTTGTTCTGCAGCTGCTGCCATTGTTGGGCTGCGTACGTGACGTTAAAAGTTATTGGGCTTTCTCGCCGAGAATAGTAGAATTGCATCGTAGATTATTGCGAGGCCTGCGAAGGATCGCCGTAATGTTTTAAATCTAAGAACGACAGTTGCCTTTTTCTTGTAATTGAGTCTCGGTGAGTTCCTCCGGTTGCCTCGGCATTTGAGGCAACGGCGGCCCGGCTATGGCGTGCATGTGGGCGTGATGCGCGGCCTGCGCGTGCGCCGCTGCCTGCGCGTGGGCCTGAGCAGCGGCCAACTGCGCGTGAGCTTGCTGCTGGGCCATCATCGTGGCCCAAGGGTTGGGCCCCAGAAGATACGGCGGAATCGACATTTTTTTGTCAGAATACTGCTTCACCTTGGACGCAAAAGAGACGCTCGAGGATAATTAGGCTCTGATAAAAACTACGATTACTTCTATGATTGGGACAAAACCGCTGAATCGATAAAAGCCGCCATTAGCTGTTTTGATAAAAGCGCAATTGTTGGTAAATACGCGAATCGTAGACGAAATAACGGTATTCGCTTGTACTCGAGAGAAGGGAGTTACAATAATGGATCGACGAAGCGCGAACGGGATTGCCGGAAAAACGTCGGAAGTTCGTTCAACGTTTCGGGCAATCGAAACGCCGTACGCGTAAAGCGTGTACGTTTTCGAGCGTGATTACTCGAAGCTGCGCTCACCTCAGGAGTGACGAACTTGACGAAGGAGTTCACAGCATGATCGTTGATGAAGCTCCGACCCGGATTGGGTTGCGATTATCACGGCCAAACGACTGATAAAACCGCAACGATGGGCTTAATACAAGCTGCCGAGAAATGAAGCCTCCGATCACCGATGTGCTTCGTTGGTTAGTTTCCCAAAGAGATCAGCCATTTTGTTGAACTTGATCGGTTCAACCAATGCACGTTTTTTAGGATCGGAACTCGAATTCCCATTGGTTGGGAAGAGACGCGTTGCCAAGATCTTGCCGGCCGCTACTCGCTGTGCTCGTTCGTCACGTTGAACGCGCTGCACTCGTGGAAATAGCCAATGAGAGTTGGCGATTCGTGAAACGCTGAAGTACGATCGACTTCGCTGACGATAGTAATTACCTTCGCGCACACGAGACGATTCGTACATTTTCTACGTTCTATCGAGCGTCACAACTTCATACGTTGATCTACGTCAGGTTTTTCAAAGCCTCCGGTATCATTAAATTTCGATGATTCAATTGTGCGCTTTCTCATCAACCGTCGATAACCGTCGAGAATGGTGTTTCATAGATGGCATAATTTACTAGCCAACGTGCAATGAACCGTTGAATTACTAAATTCTAGTAGGTTACTCGTACCGTAGCGTATCAATCGCTGAATTATCATAGTAACACCGTCGAAAGCACCATTTTGGAAGTTTTTTGTGATTTTTTCATGTAAATTTTGGGTTTTGGGGAAAATAAATGGCATACTCGTGTTCAGGGGACAAAGTTACATCGAAACGGACTGATAAAAAAAATATTAAAAATCCAAAATTTTTTTCGATTATCGAGCGAAATAAGTTTTTCCACTAAATTATCGATAACTTTTTTCCCTTTAGGATTAGGCGCTCCACTCTGCGCTCGATCTCTTCGTTGTGATTTTGTCTTCAAAATGCTTTTTTAATCATTGAAATCCGATGGTTTTTCGATTTTTGGCAGAATTTCAAAGTCGGACCATCGATTTTTGCCAATTTTTCCATACATACCCCTTTGCCTCTTTTTTTGGCATTTTTCAAGTGGCTTTTCCGGGAAAACTATACGAGATATCGATACGAATCCAACGCCGTTATTCAAGTCAGGCAAAAACCTTTTCCAAACACCCCCCGTTGAACCTCCGTAGCCCAAGAGAAGATCATCCTACGACCATTCGAAATATCGTGATTTTCGAGATTCCGGAAAAGTGGCCCGGGAGGACGAGAAATTTTTTTTTTCCGTTTTTCAAGTATCAAAAGGGTGCATTTGATCGGAAATTTTCCGCTGATTACGAATATGCCAGAGGTTTTGCCGAAAGTCGAAAATTAGACCGGGAAAATGGAAAAAAGCGATTCTGAAATATTTTTTTGTCATTTTTCCTTCGAAACGGAGGCGAGTTCAAGGCGAATGAAACGGTGGATCTGTTGAAATATTAATAACAATGAAGGGGT
The DNA here is from genome assembly GCA_030523105.1 of Ophioninae sp. A BG-2022a. Classification (NCBI taxonomy): domain Eukaryota; kingdom Metazoa; phylum Arthropoda; class Insecta; order Hymenoptera; family Ichneumonidae; species Ophioninae sp. A BG-2022a. The sequence continues at coordinate 17,695 of JAPYZI010000294.1, read as the reverse complement.
TGATCGGGGAACTGCACACGCTTGTGTATCAATCGACTCGTAGCATCTACAGCGCAACCGTCTACAGGAGTATTGCGGGACGCCATCAGCGCCACTACTCGAGAACTGTGAATGGGGGCAGCCCCCCGGCAGAATCGGCACGTATAATCCTTAAGAACTGTCCTTCTGTGCACATCTGACTTGGTCGTTCGTACGTTAGAGTTTTCTTTTTTGCTGCTCGTGAAAAAGTAACCTAGTGACAAGTTTGTGACGAACTGGTTTCGCGTGCGCCCCACGCCTCTGCTTGTCTGGTCAGTGACCGAACGAACGTTCGAACAAACGTTTCATCGAGGCTAACGGTGAGCGGACGTTGCTGCGAGTAGCACCGAATTAATATTAATCTCGATGTACCTGGAAAGATGGACGATAAAGTACAATCAAGATGCTCGTAACGGCTGTTGGACTGATGCTCGTCGCGTTGCTTCCTTCCGGACGCAAAGCCGATCCGGCTCCGTACGAAATCGACTGCAATAATCTGTTAATGGGCCAATACATTTGCCCGCATCCAGGTTACGACTTGATCGATCCAAAGACTCAACAACCTCGAGGCTGCACCAAAGAGAACAAAGCGAAAGGTACACTCGACCGTACGGACGAAGATAAATATGAAATTCTGTGCTTTTGTCCGATCGATCGAATCACTCGTGTCGCATTTCTATTGCAGTCGTGTGTCAATTGGCGGACGGGTTGATTTGTGCCGATACCAAAAACAGTACTTTCAAAAGAGACGTCCCTTGCAAGTGGACGTGAGTATTGGTACCAAGCGTTGCCCCGGAACCAGCGATGTTGTCCCGCGATTGAAAAAACGGCGCGGTTAATCGAGCACCTCCTTTGGGCCCGTGCCGACGCGCTAATCAAGTTCCGTTTCTTTCCAGCAATGGCTACTCCTTCGAGACATCCTTGCTTCTGTCGATATTCCTGGGAATGTTCGGAGCTGATAGATTCTACCTGGGATATCCGGCGATCGGTCTACTGAAACTGAGTACCTTGGGATTTTTGTTTCTCGGGCAATTCTGCGACGTGATACTCATAGCTACGCAAATTGTCGGCCCGGCGGACGGTTCGCACTACGTCGCGCCGTATTACGGCGCCGCGATAAACATTGTTAAGAGCAGCAACGATACGTACAAAGTGCCACAATTGGACTGGTGATAACTGGAAGACTTCGCGACGAAAGATCGTTGCCGATTTATTTTAAAAAATGTTCGATCGGTCGTCTTTGGCGTTAACGCGCCGCACTCTCGGAGCCCGCGCATATCCGAGCGTTCTTCAAAAAAGCCGACTACGGCGGGACAAGATTAAAGACGTTTCAGTGAATCTCTTGTACGGGTGCCCGAAAAAGACGTAACCGTTTCTCACGAATTTCCGCGGGAATTGCCGCTGTTGGGAAAATCGATTGAAAAAAAAAAAAAAAAAAAAAAAAACAATTATGTTCGAGGCCTCCCGTGGAATAAAAAATAAAATGGAACGGAACGAGCGAACAATAGCGACGAGCGTGTCTCGTCGATGTCTTCGATATTGCCTCGAACAACCCTACCAGCTCCTTACCAGCCGGGATCCGCGAGTGCTCGTTCCGATAGAAAATCGGTGGTGTATCCGCTGTTCCCGTATGGAAGTACTCGGCGTAGGCGTGGTGGGAGCACTCGTTCCGGAACCGAAGCATCCGCAGAAACTCGAGGGACAGTGGTGTCGGTAATTTTGGAAATTTGTTATAAAACGCGCACGGGTGCTGCTCGCTCGTACAGGGTGTATATTGATACGCGAATACGTCAGAAGCCCAGCTTCGTAATCCGGCGCTAGGCAGTGACGCGTTTGTATCATTAGGAAACGAATAATCGGTGCGTCGTCAAAATATATCCGCACGCGTCGTTTCACCGGAAAACGACCGCCGAGTTAAATAGCTAAGTAACAGAAGAACCGACAACGACTTTACGGGGAGTCGTTTTTCATTTAACTGTCGGACCGGGGCTTTAATGTCCTCGGAGATGTTGCGGTTCGGCTGCCGCTCACGCTTCGCTCCGGTCATCGTGTCTCGTTTCTTCTTGCCTGATGAGGTCGAAGTAGACACCCTTCTTCGCGACCAGATCAGCGTGCTTTCCCATCTGCAGTTTTTCAAGGATAACGCGTTACTGCCACGTTGAACCGAACAATTTTGGGGAAAGTTGCGTCGAGGGTTACCTCTACTATATTTCCGCGCTGTAAGACGACTATCACATCCGCACCCATAACGGTGCTCAATCTGTGGGCTATTATCAAAACAGTCCGGCCCTTGGTGGCATTTTCCAGAGCCTTTTGAACGACTCGTTCGCTCTCGTAATCCAAGGCACTGCGAACAGAGGAGATTCGTGTCGGATATCGGTACAATCGATCGACCACGGGGGTCCGCTTAAATTTTCAGCGCGCAATTGCCCTTTCGAAAGTGGCGGGGGGGGGGGGGGGGGGGGGGGGGGGGGGGGGTGGGGGGGGGGGGGGGGGGGGGGGGGGGGGCTACGAAGCGCGGACGCGGCTCTATAGACGGGAGAGCACAGTGGCTTTAAGAAAATATAAAAACTGAACGCGTCCTCGGTACGCCGAGGGATGATATTTTTTGAGTAACGCGCGTCGAGATCGTAGTCGTCGTCGGAGTTGAGGGTAATTTTCGTTTTGAATCGACGCGCGCTCCAGCGTGAGAAGAATTACCTCGTAGCTTCGTCGAGTATCAAAATAGTGGGCTTTTTAATCAGCGCTCGGGCAATGGCGATACGCTGTTTTTGTCCGCCGGAGAGCTGGGTTCCGCGCTCACCGACACGCGTCTCGTAGCCTTGCGGGAAACTCGTGACGAAATCATGCGCGTTTGCCTGTTTGGCGGCTCGTATGACCTTGGCAAAACGAAAATTATTTCGGGGATCGTACGAGAGTGTCTCGCTTGGGGAAACGAGACGCACGATCGTACGATCGAATTTCATCACTCGTAACGAATATCAGACCTCTTCGTCGGACGCACCCTTCCGACCGTATCTAATATTTTCCTTGATGCTCGTGGAAAATAGAATCGGCTCTTGATCGATGTAGCCCAATACGTTTCCTCGGAGATCCATCGAATTGACGGTACGTATGTCCGTACCGTCGATCGTTATCGCGCCACCGTCGACGTCGTACATTCTGCGTTACGAGAGACGATCGTTGGAACGTGCAGCAACGTAGCGATTTAATTTTTTGCGTTATCACCGACCGACCTTTCCAGTAGAGCCGCGACCGTTGACTTGCCGTTACCGCTGGAGCCAACGATGGCAACGGTTTTGCCCGCTGGTACGTCCAGGTTGAAATCCTTCAGAACGCGCACGTCCGGTCTCGCGGGATACCCAAAGTGGACATTTTCGAAGCGGACGTCACCGCGGAAGGAGTCGTTGTCGACGCTGCGACCTCCGAGCATCATTGGCGCGGGTGGCATGTCCAAGTACTGAGCGCGTGACAACAACGCTGTAAAACGTTTCCGCACTCTCGGAACGGACCACGATCCGCGCAAGTTCGAGGAACGCTTACTTCGAAGACTCGACGCGCCGCGCTCGATCCCCTCACGTAAGTTCCGAACAGTAGCGATAATTGGGTCAGGGATCGTTGGATCGTTTGAGTCGCCATCAGGAACGCCATCAGATCACCCGCGGATAATTGGCCGCTGGACATGAGATGACCGCCGAAGTAGAGGGTCGAGAGTATAACGCCGTTCAAAAAAAGATTCGTTCCCGCTTGGAAGAGCCCAATCCCGAGGCCGAGCTTCTCGTACAGCGACGAGGCTTTCTCGACCTCGTCGCTGAACGAGTCCGTTTCTCGTTCCTCGGCTGCGAACGCTCGCACCTGGAAACGACGTCTTTGGATAAACGGGAGCACCGCGCGACTCAAATTCACGGAGTTTCCGTCGCCCGGACATCCCGCGAACGAGTTTCCGGTCGCTCGTCGTAATTACCGTTCGTATATTATGAATGGCTTCTTCGCAAACGGCTGTGGACTTTGATATTTGTTCCTGCGCCTCGTTCGAGAGCTTTCGCAAACTTCTCCCGAACAGAGTGCCCACGAATACGATGCTCGGCATGCACAGTACCATTACTCCGGTCAACTGGGGAGATATCACGATCACGGACACGACGCATCCGAGTATTTGCGTTACGCTGCGCAGACCCTGCGACACAAGAGTCTTGAACGAGCTTTTTAATTCTTGAATATCACTGGTCAATCGGCTCATGATTTCGCCGGTACGGTGCTTGTCAAAAAACGCGATATCCTGCATTATTACGGACTCGAACAAGTCCCGGCGCAATTGCCCGGCGATTCTCTCGCCCACGCACGAGAGCGCGTAGATGTAGACGAAAGTGAAGCAAGCCTGCGGACAATCGTTTCGGTTAACGCGGCGAAGCGTAAAAAGGGCGATCGGAAGCGCCGCGTCGTACGACAAATGCAAAAGAGCATCGGTAGGCCGAGAGGAAACGGACAGGATCGTACACTCCGGGAATACAGGGACTACGTATCGTCGGTGTAATTTACATACTTGAGCTACGTACATGCGAGCCAGCTTCAACGCCGGATTCGCGAGTTGTTGAAAAACGCTCGTCATGGAGTCGCTCTCGTCGTAGCCGGTCTTGGCGTCCCGCCCGACTCTCGTTATCACATTGACGATCAGTCCGACGCACTGCGGTATCCAGATGTTGAGAATAGCCACGACGAAGGCGCTCTGACGCACAAAACGAGACATCTTCACGTTCCGAGAACGCCGGAACACGCGCCGTAGGAAACCAAAGGTCTTACCGTCAGAGCTACAAGGAAAAAGGAAACGTGCGGCAAGAGATAACGGACCAAGCGTCGCGCCGGAGAGTGCTCCTGCGGCTGCGGCGGCGGCGGGTCATGACTCATCGCGTCGAGAACGTCAAAGTCCGAGCTGCAGAACGCTTCTCCCGAACGCGAGCGCACGGTCGCCGCGCCTGCCGCGGCTAAACTCAACGCGCCGAATACCGGCCGGATAATCCTTGATTTGCGCGTTTCGGCGGTGTAACGAAGACATCTCGATAAATTAATCCGCGGCCTTTGCCTCACAGTTTCCAGCAACCGGCTCCTCGCGTCGGCGAGACTTTTCCAAGAATAGTATCTGCAACAACATTGCCGCGTTTAACCTCGAAACTCCACGAAAAATGCGCATCGTTCGCGCGATACTTTAAACATGGAAAATCGTGGGTGCAACGCTTTCTCGAATACCTGTTCGTTTCGAGGGTCCGAAGGGACAAACGGGACGCTGCGACGAAACGTACGAGTGACATTATACTAAAAAGTTTTCGATCGACTCTGCGTCCTCGATTGTCGCGTGTTTTCCGCGCATGGCGTTGGGAACGGCACGGCGGCGTGTCTCTCCGTAATCAATTCCATTTTCTTCAGCGATAAAAAAATCAAACGAATCGTCTCACGGGTCAAGAGTCGAAACGTTTACGGGCTTTTTCTTAATTTGCCGGGAAACGCGATCCACCCGGGGGAGTAAATTTGGCGGTAGGATTTGTACCGACCGGACGCGCGCGACGCGTATCTTCGAGGCATCGAAAGGAACGTTTTTATATTTATTCTCTCAAATTTTCGAGGAGGACGGAGGTGTAGCCCGGTTGTCGGTCGAGCGTTACGATCGGATACGAACGTTCGAAACGTCCTTTTGAGGTAATCGAGCTCGGGATTAACGGAGCATCGAGCGGAGAAAGCTACGGCAATAGCTGGACAAAGAGCCTCGATAAAGCCAAACGAAAAATGAAAATCCATAGGGCCAACGCGTAGGTTATTCCGGTGGGAGATCCGTCGCGGATACGCGCGCGATAACGCGTCAAGCGCGCGTCTCGACGCATACACGACAAATTCACGCGGAAGCAACCGTTCTCCGCGTTATCGCGTTCATTCTTCCATTCGTATTCGCGAGTGGGATACGGTAGGTGGCGCTGTATCGACGAGGCGTTCGATGATCCCGCACTCGAGTTTGATTCGAACAACAGCGATGATCGCGAATCGACGCGAAACAACGCACGAACGAACGGTAAACATTAAAAAAGAACGGGGTTGGCTCGTAAGGCTTCGCGACGATCCGGTCGATCGCGATCAGTGCGCGACGAAGCCCGACGAGTTTTCCCTCCAATAAGGAGGCTTCTGGACAAAAGTGTCGACTCGAGCGCACGAATCAATCAACGAGACGAGGAGGAAAAGCGCTACGAAATTGATAAAGGGAAGGGGTGCGCGTATCCGAGATTCAAACGGGAAGGAAATCGCGGGAACGCGAAGAAAAAAAGAGTCGGGAGAAGGCGCGTCGAGGGTCGAACACCCGCAAAGGGAATTCGGCGAGGAGTCGCGGAAGGTCGGCGGCGGCGGCGGCGGCGGCGGCGGCGGCGGCGGCGGCGGTTGAGGGAAACGTCCGGGTGGGTCGTGAGCGACGCCACCGTGCACTAGGAACCGTATTATTGATCAATAAGAGAAGCTGGCACGGGCGAACCGTGCCGGCGGAGGCAGCAGCTGTTGTTACCCCTGTATTTTTACACCTCGGGGTCCCGTCGTGCACACGCGAGGTAGGGAAAAAAGGAGTTTAACGAAAAGTGCCCGTGCGCGCGTGTACAAGCATCGCCGCGGTCGCGCTCGCGAGGCTCGTGGTTTTTTCACGTCGCGAACGCGACAAATTTTATTCCCCTCGAGAGTCATCGTTGCCCCCGCCCGCCCCCCTCCCGCGCTTTTTCCCTTTCGTTCGTTTCGGTCTCGCGAGACGAAGCGGCCGCGGTTCGGAAAAGACGCGCGAGGCTCGCGAACGGGCGAGCAGTGAGAGACAACGAGCTCGCGTCGCGTCGCGTTTCGATCGGAGGAGCGCGCGAGGCTGGCCAACGTTAAACAACGCGAGGACGATACACACGCCGGAGGAGCGTCGGCTACCGCCCCGAGGCTGGCGCGTCCGCGTTGATGCTTCGAGATCCTCGAGGACGGGAGCGACGACGAGGACGAGGACGAACGACCGAGACGCTCGTTCAACGACCGGGGGGGGATACAGGATCGGAGGAGGTCGTTCCTCGTCGCGTTCGAAGAATCATCGACGGAAGAAGCTCCGCCACCTGACATCACAGATGCAGACTCTACGGAAAAAGAGCAGCCCTTGCAAGTGTGAGTATCCGTTCGCGGACTCGCGATCGTTCCCTCGACGTCCGCTTTATCGAGCGCGCGCGTTTCCTCGTTCGTTCGGAGTTTAACGGAAATCCGTGGGCGATCGGGCCGATTCCGGGCGTCGACTCGTCCCGCGGTCGCTCGGAGCTTTCGCGCGAAGCGTCGTCGAACGGGGCGATACCTCGAGAGTCCCGTCCCCGGGCTCAACGGAACTCGGAAGGGAAGAAACCAACGAGCCCGATTCTTTCGGCGACGCGTCCGTCCACCGAGTTTAAACAAATTTCGAGTAACTTCGGTTGGCGCGTACGCGCGACGGGTCGGTACGCTCGCAGGAGCGTCGACGGTAACGGGTGAATCGCGGGCTTACCGGCGGTCGGCGCGCGCGATTCCCCGACAAGCCCGCCGTCGGCGCGACAGGTTCGAGCTCGAGCGACGCGCCGAGCCTCCGCACGGATGGCGCCACTCGTCGACGCGGGGGCGCGCGCGTTCGCTTCGGCTGTTTTATCGACGCTTCGACGCTTCTCGTTTCAACGGACTCGTACGGCCGACGGGGGGGATCGGCGAGGTCGTCCCCCGAGCCGAGTTTTTCCGAATCGGAAAATCTCCGAAAGCGGAGATTACGGGGTCAATAGGTTCGTCGGGAGCGCAGCTTCGCGAAGAGGGCAACCCCGCGCGACTCCGGTCGAACGGCGCGCGTCCGCGACGAAGCCCGTACAAACGCGAGCGTCATCGTCCAACAAAGGACGACACGGAGGGTACTCGCGGCCCGATCGAGGGGGAGCGATCGGACGATCGGCGTTCGCGCGACCACTCGATTCCAATGATTCATCCGTAATGAATCATCGGGGGGCCCCCCCCCCCCGGCCCGCGAACACACGACCCAATAACAACGATACTCCCGTGGCCGGATCCCGCTTAATTTTCCTCCCAAATCCATATTTATTGCCGACCGGGTTGGACGGGCGCGCGGCGTTAACCCTCGTAAAATTTCACGATCGCGCTAATGGTCCTGTTTGCACAGATGATTCGACGGGACTCGCGCTGCGCAAACATCGGTGCGTCGCGTACCGCGAGAGCTTTCGGTTTCGCGCGGACGAGTACCCCATCGGGGCCGCTTCTTCCTCGTACTCGGCGTACGCGCGAAACGCCGCTCGTACGCGCTTTTCCAACGGCCGCCCGTCATTTTTCACGATCCCCTCGGCCCGAACGTCCCGCGCGATTCCCTCTTTCAGCGGAGAGCGAACGATCGCCCTTCCTCCCTCGTTTCTCGACGCCGCTGGTGAATCAACGGACCAACAGGTTTGGAACGGTACTTCCGCGGGCGCGAGCGTTTCGGTTTCGCGTCGACCGCGTTACGATCGCGACTCGCCGTTTTTGCCCCCGGTCGTTGCGAACCTCGCGACCGTTTCAACGATTGCGGCTAGTTTCGTCGTGGTCGTTGCCCCGACCGTGATCGTCGTTGACTTTACGATTATTATTTTCGCACGATTATTGGATTTGTCATTGTTATCCGTCACCGTCGTAACTGTTACCGCTAGTCGTAAGATCGTATCGCACCCTTGTATACTTTTATTACTTTCCGTTCGTTGTTGTTGTTGTTGTTGTTGTTGTTGCTGTTGCTGTCGTTGCTGTTGTTGTTGCCGTTGCTGTTGCCGTTGCCGTTGCCGTTGCCGTTGCCGTTGTCGCCGTCGCCGTCGCCGTCGTTGTCGTTGCCGCCGCTGCCGTCGTCGTCGTCGCCGCTGCCGCTGTTTTTTTAAAACCGCTGATTTTATAATTTCTGTATCGACGAAATAAAGCAAACGTTCGTTTCGCCGAGGAGCGACGAAGCCTCGATCCGCGCGCTCGAGCGATCGTTTATTTCCAAATCGTGGAGAAGGACGGGTGCGGAGGGAGTCGCGCGCGAGAGGAGCGACGATTCGTAGCGCGGGGCAGGGGGGTAACGAGGAACGGGAATTCGCGTTCGTTCGGTATCGAGAGAGAAGGGACGAGAAAGGTTCGGAGGGCGCGCGTCGACGGACGCGCGCCGCTCGCACCGTGCGCACGGGAGTGCGTAATCGGTAAGGAGAAAAAAACAAAAAGAATCCGCGAGCGGCCTCTTCTCCCGCTGTGCTCGTTGATTTTCAAGTATCGACAGTTGGCGTCGGACACTCGAGTGGAGGAGAGTAGTACGCCCGATTCGAGGCGCGGACCTCGCGTCGCGTCTCCGTCGCCCCGCTCGTTACCGAAGAGGAGGGCTGCCCCGCGACTCGTTCGACGAGGCGCGCTCTCGCTCTCGGGCTCCTTTCCGCAACGATAACGGAGAAACAAAGAAAAGGAGGGAGGGAGGGAAAGAGGCAGCGACGGCTGGAACGGCGCGAGCCGCGTCGTCGTTCCTCGATCGCGGAATCTTTTCGCCAGGATCGTCGTTTCGTTTAATTTTTGTCGCGGTTCGGAAGTCGAGCGACGAGGAGAAAACGAAGAGGCGCGCGCGCGCGCGCGCGCGCTGGGCTTCTCCGGGGGAAGCGGCGGCGCAGCGGGAGGTCGGAAAGCCGGGCCGGTTAAATTCGCGAGCGACGGATCGTTCGCTCGGCGGCTCCCGTGACAAATTCGATCGGGGACCCCCGGGTACGAAGCAATCGTCGGTGCGGATTTAGCTCCGCGGGTGACAAATTCGCGGGGCGATCGGAATAAACGCTCGAGCCGCCCCCTCCCTCCCGCCCTGTTTGCCCCGTTTTACGAATCGTTCCCGCACGACGCGCCCCTCTCGCGCGCGCGCGGGGCTTCGCCCGCTCTCTCCGATTCACCCGGCTATTTGGCAAATAAGTACGTTTGATTGAGCGCGATCGATCGGCGGCGCTCTCCCGCACGGACGCGGGCGAATCCCCGCGGACGCGCGGACGCCGCCTCGACGGAGAGAGAGAGAGAGAGAGAGAGAGAAGAGACACGGCGCGAGCCCTCTCTCTGTTGCAGTCAAGAAAGAGCCGACGCGGTTTCTCGGCGAGGGCGTATCGTTCAAGGCGAAACTGATCGGTATCCTCGAGGTGTCGGAAGCCCGCGGCGACCGGATGTGCCAGGCCGCGCTCGCCGATCTCAAGATGGCGATAAGGGCGGCCGGCGAGCACAAGCAACGAATAGCCGTGCAAGTCAGCATCGACGGGCTCCGACTGCGGGACGAGAAGACCGGGGTACGCCTTCCTTCCCGAAACCGACGTTTCCTCGCTCTCGTTCGTTCGTCGCTCGATCGCGCGGCCCGTTCCTTCGCGCTCGTTCCTCGCGATCGAGACGAGCGTCTCTCGCGTCGAGCGCTCGTCGCGTCGAGCGGACGCCGCGTCTCGCCGCGCGAACGAATCGGGGAGGAAAGAGGGCCGAGGCTCGATCAACGCCCGTATCGGGGAACGCGTCGCGACGAAACTTAACCGAGGATCTCGTTCGGTTCGACAGGAGTGCCTCTACCATCACCCGGTTCACAAGATATCGTTCATCGCCCAGGACATGAGCGACTCTCGAGCCTTCGGCTACATCTTCGGATCGCCCGACACGGGGCATCGCTTTTTCGGCGTTAAAACCGACAAGGCCGCGAATCAAGTGAGCAGCGAGCCGATAACGGGCTCGTCCGCGATACGTCCGCGCGCCTCTTTCTCTCTCTCGCTCCTCGACGCCCCGATAAAACTCGGTTCTTCCTCGCGACAGGTGGTAATCGCGATGCGGGATCTCTTCCAAGTTGTTTTCGAACTCAAGAAGAAGGAGATCGAACTGACGAAGCGAAACATCGAACGGAACGCGAGCAAGTTTCACATAAGCGGCATCTTCGTCGAGCCGGCACCGGACACCAAGGTGAGCTCGAGCGAGTTCGCGCGCGTTCTTTGAAGCCCTCGGACGCCCGACCGAAAATTACGATAATCGTTAACTCGGACGTCTCGGTTGACGCTCGTTCGCGAACGCGAAGGGCGCCGCCGCCGGTACGGAGAGTCGTCCGCAACGCGCCCCGAGGGCCAGTCCGGAGGTCGACGAGGGTTCGGGGGCCGGCAACACCGCCGAGAGGAGGAACGACGGCCAGACCGGCGGCGGCGGTGGCGGCGGCGGCGGCGGCGTTATAGCCGATCTTCTCGATCTTCAGTTCGAGTTGAACTCGTTGCGCCAGGGTATACATCAGATGGACGAGATAACGCCGGACGATCCGAGGCCTTCGTCCTCCGAGGATCCCTTCGACAGCGATCCCTTCGGTGATTCCTTCGCCAACGTAAAAGTGGTGAGACGACCCCGCCTCACCCCCCGCGAGACGACGAAACGCGCGCGACCTCGGTCGTTTGACGGGAGCGCTCGTGGGATTTACAGGTGACGGCGAGCGTTCGGCCCGTGCTCCCGCCGCCACCGGCCTCCAAGAGGGCGGCTCACCTCGAGCGTCGACGAGCCACGCCGCTGACGACGACGACGACGACGACGACGACGACGACGACGACTACGACGATCGACGATCGGCCACCCCCGTCCTCGGCGACCTCGAGTCCGGCGGCCCGGCCGATCGTCCCCGGGAAGGCATCGACGCCCCCCCGCCCCCCTCGGGAGTCGGTCGAGTGGACGGACGAGGAGACCGAGAAGCGTTTCAGCGACGGCGAGATCGCTGGTTCGACCGATACCGGAAACCCCGACGAGGAGAACGTAAGTACGAGAGAGAGAGAGAGAGAGAGAGAGGGAGCGCGGGGCGATCGAGGCGGAGGAGTCGCGCGGCCAAGGTCGAATCGGTCTGACGAGAGACCGTTTCGCGCGGCGCGTTTCGAACAGGGTTCAACGGGAACCGGAGCGAGCGTTCGGAAGAGCCCGCGGATAGACGTCTTCACGGAACTGGATCCCCTCGGGACGGGACTGAGCAAGCCTTACGTGGACAAGAAGGACTTTTTCCAACATTTGAAAAATCCACCGAAAAAGGTACTGAGGGATCTCGTCACGACGAACGCGAGCGAGACGTTTCCAACGAATTTCGACGGGAGCCTGGATTCGTTCGACCCGATAAAAGTCCGGAGCGGCGCTTCCGAGTTGTCCGATACTTTCGAAGACGGCGATTTCGCGAATTTTGACAATTTCGACGAGGCGCTTTCGCGGGAAGTTTCGGAAGCGGCGGCGGCGGCGGCAAAGCCGGAGACGGTTAGGCGCTCGAGCAACGACCGATCGAATCGGAGAACGATTCATCATCAGCCGCTCTCGGTGTCGCTTCCGCCCGAAGAACCGACGCTCCGCGAGAGACCGGTCGACTCGAGCAACGCGGCGCCGCCGACGGGCTCCTCCTCCGCGTCCGCGCCGCGAATCGACGACGAGCCGATCGAACCCCTCGGCTCGTCGACGAGACTGCCCAGCCCGAAGAAGCATCGATCCCCGAGGACGACGACGACGACGACGACGACGACGACGAGGAGAGAGGCCGCGGAGGCCGCCGAGCCGACGAGCGCGTCGAGACTCGGAAGATCCGTCGAGAAGCCCTTTCCGGTCGATTTCTCAAAGCTGGCGAACGAATCGGGAGCCTCGGCGTCGCGCTCGTCCGCCGGGCCGGACGCGAGCTCGAGGCTCTCGAGCTCGAGCGCCGAATTCGAGAGAGCTCCGGAACCACCGCCGCGGGGGGCCGCAGCCGGTCTTTTCATAAATCCGCCGCCCTTGCCACCCAAGAAACAGGGGGTTCGCGGCTGCGGCGGCGGCGGCGGCGGGAAGCCCCCCCCGCCGAGACCGCCCCACACGGACGGTTACTCGCGGTACGACTCGATCGGGAAGGTGGAGAGCGCGGTCGGGGCCGCGTCGCCCTCGCCGACGAAACGAGAGCGTACCGCGAGTCCGACGATTCGTACCGTGGACAACGATCGAGGTTTCGACGACGACGACGACGACGACGACGACGACGACGACGACGACGACTTCTTCGACGTCGGTCCGTCCGAGTTTCCGACTCCGAGACGCGGAGAGATCGCTCCGAGCGCTCTCTCGACGCTCCTCCGCGATCCCTGCACGAGCGGCGGTGGCGGCGGCGGCAACCTCACCGCCGAGTCGAAGAGAGGAGAGAGAACCGCGAGCGAGTCGACGATCGGGGCGACGAGACCCTCCCTCGACATAACCCTCAGCCAGTTGACCTCCTCGAACCTCGGGGAGTTCGCGACGAGCCTCGACATGACCGTGGCCGAGCTCTCCGGCCTGACGCTTCAACAGTTGACCGAGCGCCTGGCCGGACCGTCGGCCCGGGAAACGAACGAGCCGCCGCCGCCGACGGCGGCTCGCTCGCAGCGGGCTCCCCGTCGGGCTCCTCCTCGGCGGACTTGCCAGGGGAGCGGTTCGTCCTCGGGAACTCGTCCGAGCGCCGCGGGGAGCTTCGTCGCGGAAACCTCGAGCCTCGTCTCGACCGAGCCGCTCTTCGAAGCGGACTTCGATCGAGCCCCGAAACTACCGGGCGAGCACCCCGAGCCGGAGCGACCGGTGGCCTACGACAAATACGCGGTCCTGAGGGAACTCGTCGAGATGGACCGACGAAACGAGGAAGCACCGAGCTCCTCGAAAGTTTCCGACTCCCGTCCGGAATCACCGAGGGCCCGCGCACGCCGGGACGACGCACCCGGGGTCAACGCGAACGACGAAACGACCGACGAGAGGGAAGAGGAGCCGGCGTCCGACCGACCTCCGCCCCTGGGCGCCTCGTCGCCCAAGGCCCGACTCGACGACGCCCCCGCCGCCCCCGCCGCCGCCGCCGCCGCCGCCGCCGCCGCCGCCGCCGCCGCCGCCGCTGGGAAGCCGCGCGATCGCTCGGACCCGACCGACGACGAGGACGAGGCGGAGGAGGACGACGACGAGGACTACGGCGACGGCGACGACGACGACGACGACGACGACGACGACGACGGCGACGAGGAGGAGATACCGGACGAGTCGAGGAACGGAAAATCGTCGACGATCGACCAGCCGGGAGAGGAGAACGCGAGTGGCCGAAATTCGAACGAGGATCGCGAGGACGAAGGGTCGACGAACGAGCCACAGCCGGAGATCGCGCTTTCGGGGAAGAAGAGCCCGAGAGCCAAATTCCCGAGAGATCGAAAAGCAGATTCGGCGAGTCGAGGGGAACGGGAGGAAGAGACGGAGGACGACGACGACGACGAGGACGAGGACGACGACGAGGAGGAGGAGGAGGAGGAGGAGGACGAGAACGGCGCGGCCAAGACCGCCGCCGCCGCCGCCGCCGCCGCCGCCGCGGCTTCGACGAAGGTGGAATCGGCGGCGCCGACGAAGGTGGAATCGGCGGCGCCGACGAGCGAGACGAAGGATCGATACGCGGCGCTGCGAGAGATCGTCGACGAGGGCGAGTCGGGATCGACGGGGAACGCGACGGTCGGTTCGCGGATCCCGCGGCGTTTCGACTCGAACGGTTTCGCGGAGCGGGATCTGCTCGAGTGGTTCTCCGAGCCGCTCGGGGACGGTCGCGGCCCGAGAGGCCCGACCCGAAACGAGGAGGACGCCAAGGTCGCGAGCGTCGCCGATATCTTCGAGGAGATTCGAGCGTTGAACGACGACGCGAGCGAGGCGAGGACTCGCCGTCGGGAGAGGGGTCCGCCGCCGAGCGTCCTCCTCCCGGCGACGAGCGTCTCCGGATTCGAGGACGTCTTTTGTCCGTTCTCGGAGCCGAGGGTCGGTCCCGACGGTCGTCGAGAGTCGGCCGGCTGGGCCAAGGACGACGACGATTGGGCCAAGTTCGAGAGTTCGGCGGCGGTCGTCCTTCACCGGTCCGACGAGGGCTCGATCGGCGGAACCTCGCCGTGGTCACCGGACGAGAGGGATTTCCGGAGCGAGAGCCGCGTCACCGCCGGAAAGACCGGAATCCCGGCCAAGGGGCGCTACCAGCGGCGGTTGCGCTCGGCCGGTGAGAGCGACGACGATTGGTGGGACGACGAGGAGAGCGAGGGGAGCTGCGGGGGGGGCAGGCGTCGTTTCCGCGACGAGGGGGTGTTCCGGCGCGCCCGGCGGCACCCCCGCTTCGAGATCCCGGACGAGGCCGGGCCCCGTTGCGACGAGAGGGGCGAGCGGCGGCCCGACGACGAGCAGCGGCGACGCTTTCGGGAACGCGCGACCCGCGAGTTTCGCGGCGGCGGCGGCGGCGGCGGCGGCGGCGACCCGTGGCCGAAGCGGCCGAGCCCGCGCGGAACCACCCGGGACTCGTCGCCCTGGCGCGAGGAGCCTTCGAGACGGACCAGGGACGAGCGCGAGGACGAGGACGAGGAGGAGGACGAGGAGGAGGAGGAGGAGGAGGCGGAGGCGGCTCGTCGTCGCGGGATTCCTCGAGGAAGGTACGCGCCGAGCGGAAAGCGAACCTCCGCTCCTTACACGGACGAGCCCGAGGAGGAGCCCTCGAAGGCCTACCGAAAGTGCAGAGGCAAGCAGCAGCAGCAGCAGCAGCGCGCTTGGAACGGGGAGAGGGAAGCTTTCCGCGATTCGGGACAACGGCGACCGGCGCAGCCGCAACCGACGACGATCCAGCACTTTGGAACCGAGGGGATCTTCCGCGAGGCGGCGGACCGTGGCGCGCCGAGAAGAACGATCCTCAGGGGCGAGGAGGACCGCTGGGACCGGGATCGTTTCAGCAGCCAGGAGAGCATGGCTCGCGACGACGAGGACGACGACGACGACGAGGAGGAGAGACGCTCGCGCAGGGAGTACAACAGGTGGCGCGAGAGACGTGACGAGGAGGGAGGTGGGAGCGATGCCGGCCGATTCCGGGGTCGGAGGGGACCTCCGCCGAGCGAGTCCGACTCCCGCCTCGATCCCCGATCGGATCCCCGATCGGACCCACCGAGGAGCGAGTACGGGCCGCCGTCGATCGGCCGCGAGTTTTACCGGAAGCAGCGATACTTTCGCGGCGAGAGAGAGCCGCGCCCGAGCGTTCGCGAACCGTACGCGCTCGGGACGGCTCCGGGGGGCGGCGGCGGGTCCTGCTGGCTCGAGGACGAGTATCGCCCGGCTCCGGGGGATCGTCGTCCCGAAACGTCCCCCGGATACGCGAACCGCGAGCGGCACTACTGGCCCAAGAGACCGAACAGCGCGAACGACGAGAGAAATATTTTCGAGACGCCGTCGTCGGTTTACGCGGATTCCCGATTCAAGTACGGGACGTCCTCAAGGTCCGAGTGCAGCGACAACGACTACGAGCAGCCGTGCCATCGTCGACCCCGGGACGGATCTCGCAGCCGCGAGAGCTACCACCGGGGGGGCGGCAGCGATCGCGAGTCGGAGAGTCGGCCGAGCGTCCTCGGCGGCGGCGGCGGCGGCGGCGACAGGCTCTACCGGTCCGAAGGCCCGGATCCCAAGAGCCGCGGCGAGACTCTCCACCGTCGCGGAATCGATCGACGGGAAACGACGAGCCGGGCCCCTCCCTCCTCCTCCTCCTGCCGGAGGAGCCAGAATTCCCCCTTCGAGGACGACTTCGCGGACCCGAGTCAACCGTCGATCGGCAGGCGGCGCGTCCTCGAACACCGGAGCGAGGAGCTCGAACGCGCGGGACCGGTTCGAGGCGCGGCGAAGCCGCGAGCCGGCGTCGCCGCTCGCCGAAGCTCCGATCGCTTCGAGAGCGAGACGGCCGCGGCGACGAGCGCGGCGACGAGCGATCGTCAGGCCAGGCGGAACGAACGCGGCCGGGACTCGACCGAGCTCGAATCGACGCCCGAAGAGTTTCCGGCGGACGCGAGCGGCGAGGCGGCGACGCTCGGCGGAAACGAGGTCGAACCCGGGCTCGGGGGGGACTCGTTCTTCAACGGTGGCGGTTCGAGCCCGGGCTTCGGCGAGGACGCGTCGTTCGCCTTCGAGTCCGAGATCGCCGACGGCGTTCCCGAGACGAGGCCCGCCCCCGCCGCCGGCGGTGGTTCCTCCGAGAGCTCCGGACGAGTCAAGTACGGCGACGGCAGGATCAGGAGCGGCGACCGCGACATCAAAAAATCCGAATCGGTTAATATTTTCGTCAGGGAGAGCGATCCCTTCGACGACGACGACTTTTTCAAGTGATCGGCCGCGCGCGACTCGGAGACGGCGGCGAGCCGCCCCCCGCGGCCTCCTCCTCGACCCCTCGAGTCGGAGGAACGAGGGGGCGGTGGGGGGAAATCGCCGCGAACGAGTCCCGCGCGTCGCGTTTTTCAGCGTTTTCTATAAATTTCTACGTAGCCCGCGGAGGCGTCCTCGGTGGAGCGTCGGGGACCTCCTCCCACCGACGAACGAACGCGCGCTCGGATATCGAGCGACTCGTTAATTTTCCGACCCTTTCGGTCTTGTTTCCGATCCGGCGTTTCTACGAATTTTTCGGCGGTCCGCGAGAAAAACGAAACGTCCGAGAGTCGGGGGCGCCCCGGCGCTCCGCTCGCGGGAGAGAGGTCGACCTCGGGCTCGACTCCCGATCACCGAGCGATCCGCGAGCTTCGTTTCTCGAGCGTCCCGAACCTTTATTTCTACGTACGACTCGCTGTAACGCCGTCTCCTTTGTTTACGCTCGAATAAACGGAATTTAAAAAAAAAAAAAAAAGCGACGACC